>SJYV01005080.1:43094-73010 GCA_006410875.1 Neotragus pygmaeus | reverse complement strand
TCCCGCCCAGGCCACCCGCGCGGCGGGGCCTCGGGGACGCGCTGGGCGGTGCCAGCGGGCGGCGGGGCCGCGTCTCCATGGCAGCGCCGCAGGCATGCCGAGCCGAGCGCCGAGGCCAGGCAGGCGGGCGCGCCGAGCCGGAGCCATCGATGGCTCCGCGGGGCAGGGCTGGGGGCGGGGCTTCCTGCTCGAGCGGAGGCTGACCTCCCGCCGTTACTGCTGGTCTTTGCACCATATCGGTTGTGTCTTTGTATTGCTGCTTGCGTACTTCTGGGGCTTCCCTTGTAGCTCAGTCGGTAAAGAATATGCCTGCAGTGTAGGAATCCTGGGTTCAATCCCTGGGTTGGGAAGATCCTCTGGGGAAGGAAATGGCCACCCACTCCCGTATTCTTGCCGGGGAAATCTCCTGGACGGAAGAGCCTGGTGGGCTGCAGTCCATGGGGTCGCCAAGAGTCGGGCACGACTGGGCGAACACACACTCGCGTACTTCTGCCACTGCCGATGCTGCTGCTGCTGGCATTCCTGCTCCGAGTGACCGACACAGTTATTTTGTGATAATCACATGTTCGCAGTCCAGGCCTCCCACTCACCCCTGCCAACCAGCCTCCGCACCCGGCCTCCAAATCGTATTCCAATAACACTCTCCTTTCCTATCTGCCCCTTTNCTGCTCCGAGTGACCGACACAGTTATTTTGTGATAATCACATGTTCGCAGTCCAGGCCTCCCACTCACCCCTGCCAACCAGCCTCCGCACCCGGCCTCCAAATCGTATTCCAATAACACTCTCCTTTCCTATCTGCCCCTTTCCTTACTGAACTTTCAGTTTTATGCTTTCCCGCCACTCCAGTACTCTTGCCTGGAAAATCCTATGGACGGAGGAGCCTGGTAGGCTGCAGTCCATGGGGTCGCCAAGAGTCGGACACGTCTGAAGTGACTCGGCGGTGGCAGCGGCGGTGGCAAGCTAATTAAGGAGGTGGACACAAGGGACGTTCATCAACCCCGAGCCCGCCATCGTAGGATCCACGTTCTTGACATTCTTTGCAAGGACACAGAACATACACAGAAGCCAATCACACACCATACCATGAATTAGTTTCAATACGTTTCAAAGCATGTAAGTCCTACCTGGAAAGGGTCACAGGAAAAACAGCAATAAAAAGATAACTAGAAGAAAACCCATATATTTGACTATTTTGCAATACATTCTCAAGCCCACTCAAGGATACCAAAAAAGCAACCTTTGAATTTCTCATGGGTCAAAGAGAAACTCACAATACAAATTTTAAACTATTTTAACTGAATGGTGATAAAAATGCAGTTTATCAAAATTTGTGGGATGCAGTTAAAATCACTCCGGGAGGGAAGTTAAGAGTCTAAAATGCATATACAAGAAAATATACATATATATGGTGTGTTTGTGGGGTATATGGGAGCTCTGTATTGTCTTTGCAATTTTCCTGTAAATCTAAAACCGTCCCAAATTAAAGTATAAAAGCTTATTTTTAAAATTAATGAAAAGGAAAGTCACAGAGGTGAGAAAAAATTAATATATATCACTGATGAGGGACTTAGGGTCCTGCTTGGAAGACAGAAGTCACAGCAGTGATTTGACCAGAGAGAAATTAATAGAAGGCATTGCACATTAGGTACAAAGGTGTTTACAAGGTCACTTGTTAACAAGGTTAAAATAAAAACCTCTGAAGTATCTCAAGGTGGTAACTTCAGGAAGCAGAGGACCAGAGTGAAGAGGGTGGAATTATGAACGTTTGAAAAGTCAGAGGAGGCACACCAAACAGCTGCAACTCCGCCTTCTGAAGAGGGGGCACTGGCAGTTGGAGCTGGTACCTCTGCACCAAGAGAAGGGTCCCGGCAGGACAAGACCTGGGGTGCCAGCCAGCCACTGGCCCTGAGCGGCAGCAACAGGATGAAGTGGACAATGTGCTTGTTGGAGAAACTGCAGACTGGATTCAGCTGCTGCTTCAGGAAAAACATGAAGATTTGTGGCCCAGGGAGCTGCCAGCTGCCGGCAGGAAGCAGAGACAAGAAGCAGGTTCCTTCTCTCTCCTCCGGCTTTCTGTCGACCTCCAGCACCCTCTCCTGATGGAGCCCACCGGTCCCTGCCTCACGCAGCAGGCTGTGAAGGCTGTTTAGATCTGTCTGTCGTTCAAGGCAAAGGCTTGTGGGCACAGGCAAAACCTTCCTCACTGCCATCGCTTTACTCAGCCTCCATCCGCACGTTTCTACACACGTTTGCGCTTCCATGTAACGAAAGCAAGTCAGACAAAAACCCAGCTCTCCACTGCTGCCTAATATGATGCAACCGTCTTTCACACGGAAGTGGAACTGTCTCATCGTCAACAGACAGACGGATAAAGAAGATGAGGTGTGTACATACTCAGTGGAATGCTACTCAGCCATGAAAAGAATGGAATCATGCCATTTGCCGCAGCGTGGATGGGCCTAGAGAATGTGATACTAAGTGAGGTAAGCCCGAGAGAGAAGACAAACATCATATGATGCCCAAAGAGTGCTACAGATGAATTTACATAACAGAAATGGACTCGCGACACAGAAAGCGAGTTTATAGTTACTAAAGTGGAAAGGTGGGGAGGGATATGTTAGGAATTTGGGATTAACAGATACACACTGCTCTATGTAAAATAGACAACAAGGACATGCTGTATGGCACAGAGAGCAGTATTCAATGTCCTGTAATAACCTGTAAAGGAGAAGAATCTGGAAAAAAACATATATATATATATATATATATATGTGTGCTGAATCAGTTTTCTAATACCTGAAATACTGTAAATCAACTATACTTAAATTTTAAAAAATAAGAAAAAAATAAAAGAGTGAGACTGTCTTCTCCCCAAAGAGAGGAAGTACAGAGTCCTACCANCATATATATATATATATATATGCTGAATCAGTTTTCTAATACCTGAAATACTGTAAATCAACTATACTTAAATTTTAAAAAATAAGAAAAAAAATAAAAGAGTGAGACTGTCTTCTCCCCAAAGAGAGGAAGTACAGAGTCCTACCAGTGCTCGCATCTGTTTCTGGGCTGGTTAATTACTTTTCCTGTTCAATCTCCTTCTGTCTGAATATTCTTTCAGCTGAAACTAAATTGCGACGTTAACTTCCAACAAAACCACATTGAAAGTCGTAAGGGAAGTGAGGAAATAGAAGAAGAGCTGGGTACAAATATGTACACACTTAACAGGCAGGCAGAGATGTGAATTGTTACATTCCTTTAAAAGGAGCAGCAGCTGTGCTTGGCTGGAGCAGAGTGAAGAGATACCCCATGCCCAAGGTAAGAGAAACCCAAGTAAGATGGTAGATGTTGCAAGAGGGCATCNTTCCCAATGCACGCCCTGCCCCGGGCTCCCCGCTTTGCTCAGGCACAGGGCCAAGTCCCCTGGGCGGGGATCATGCCTGGGCTCCGATGGCGAGTCCTCCCCCATGTGCTCTGAGACTTTTCCCTTCCTGCTCTTCTTCCACAGGCCCCCTCGCCACAGGATCTCGAAGGAGGAGGCTCGTTCTGAAGCTGAGCCAGAAGGATGCCCTGCAAGCGCTCTTTCAACAGAACCCCTACCCTGGGATAGCGACCAGAGAACGGCTGGCCCGGGAGCTTGGCATTGCCGAAAGCAGAGTTCAGGTAGGCCCCCGTCTCTGCACCCGTTCTCCCTTTCAGGCTCTCCATGCCGATCTGAGTCAGCTGAAAGCACCTAGCGGCCTTTCTCCTGAGAGGGAATGCTCTCTGCTTGCCCCTAGGTCTGGTTTCAAAACCAACGAAGAAGACGGCTAAAGCAGAGCCGATCGCCCTCTGAATATGTGCACCAAGAAGGGGAAGGGGGGCCAACGTCCACGCCCACGCCACCTTCGCCCCCTCCTCGCCCTCAGTCTTCCTCTCCAGGTAAGTTAGCCAGCGTTCTCCAAAAGCAAGTCCCCAGAGGGGGTCCCGAACCCGCCCCCTCTTGCCAGAGAATTCTCTCTGCTGGTGGACGGCCACGGGAGGCCCAGAAACACCAAGGGGGCGGCGGGGTTGGGGGTCGGGGGCACAGAGCATGTGTGTTTGTGGGGCAGACAGGAGGAAACAGGGCTATCTGTGTTGCACCCACCACCCCCCATCAGTGACCCAGATCGGGGAAGGATGCCCCCAGTCGGCGTGGGCGGGCAACACTGGTCCCCCGTTGCACCCCCTCCCCAGCCCCGGTCGGGAACGTTAGGCTCCGGCTACCCAGCCCACCTTGGCCGAGGGGCATGCTTCAGGGCACTCGCTGGTAAGACCAGAGGAGGAAAGAGACACACGGGGACACGCATGCGTGCCGAGTGGGCGCGTGTGTGTGCGTGCATGCACGCACCCAACCACGATGGATCCAGGCACCCGATCCATCTGTCGGTGTATTCCTTAGAGCCCCGCCCCGGCTGCAGAGCCACCTGTGGTGATTCAGGTGTGTGGGACTCTCCCTCCCCTGCACACCGTCTAGGGTATCTGTGCTGTGACCGTCCCACAGGCCTTAACGTCCTCTCCTCTCGCTGTGTTCTTGCTTTGGTAGGGGACTCGGCCAGAGAGGCCCGGAGGAAGAGGACAGTCATCTCCCCTTCTCAGACAAGGATTCTTGTGCAAGCCTTCACGAGGGATCGCTTCCCGGGGATCGCCGCCAGGGAAGAACTGGCTCGTCAGACGGGAATCCCAGAACCTCGAATCCAGGTAAGTTCTCCAGCCAGCGAATGGGCCCAAGACGTGGCCCAGGAGTCAGGAGGGTTCAGCACTGCCGGGGGTTTGGAGCTGATTACACGTAGGCTGGTGCTGGCGCTGGGGCTGGGCCTGGGGCTGGGGCATAGGCTTGGGGGGAGTGGGCCGAAAGCTGGTGGGCTGAGTGGAGGGTTTGAGGCCGCTTGAGGCCGCGCGGGCACCCCTCGTTTCCCAGGGCCAAGGGATTCCTTTGCCGAAAACGGGCCTGAAGGAGGCGCCCTGGGCCGGACAGACCAGAGGTGCGGAAGCAAGGCGGGCTGTCGAATGTGCCCTGGGGAGGGGCCAGCTGGGTGACCTGGACAGTCACGACTTGTGATGTGCCTGTCTGCCTTTTGCTCCCCTAGATATGGTTTCAGAACCGAAGAGCTAGGCACCCCCAGCAGAGTCCAAGCGGGCCCGGCAATGGCCGGGCCCAGGGGCCAGGCGGCACAGCAGCCACGACTATTCCTGCTCCAGAGGACCGAAGGGCCCCCCCACCCGCTGTCCAGAGCACCTCTCCTTCCCTTCGCCCTGCTCCGCCACAGGAAAGCATGCCACCCATGGCTGCAGCTGCTCCTTTTGGGGCCCCCACTTTTGGGGGGCCCGGGACTGCCCACGGGGTCTGTGTGGGCCAGCCGTTGATGATCTTCATGGTCCAGCCCAGCCCCGTGGCTCTCCAGCCAAGNCCTTTGGCCACCTGATGTGAAGAACTGACTCACTTGAAAAGACCCTGATGCTGGGAAAGATTGAAGGCGGGAGAAGAAGGGGATGACAGAAGATAAGATGGTTGGATGGCATCACCAGTTCAATGGACATGAGGTGAAGTAGGCTCTGGGTGTTGTTGATGGACAGGGAAGCCTGGTGTGCTGCAGTCCATGGGTCACAAAGAGTCTGACACGACTGAGCAACTGAACCGAACTGATGTGATGGGCCAGACCTTCCTGCTGGTCTTGGTCTTCTGGAGAGGCAGGGGTCAGCTATGGCTCACCCTGGGGACACAGACACTGGTACCAGCCATTCCTCAGAGCTCTTTCTGTCACGTGGATGATGGGGCTGGCAGGCGACATTGTAGATTCCTCCCTTAGATCATTATGTGCCAAGGCTTTGCTCTATCCAACAACCTGTAAGTGCCAGTGTTACGATGCCTCAGGCCAAGCAACTAATCAGGCAGGAACATAGCCCCACCCATCAGCAGACATGCTGCCTCAAGACTTCTTGAGCCCGCATTCCTTGCTGGGCATGGCCCTGCCCACCAGAGGGTCCAGGCCGAGTTCCACCACCACTGGGCAGCCACCAGCTCCAGAATCCCCTGAGCCCTGGCCCTGCCCTTCAGAAAGGCTGCTCGAGCCTCTGGACCAGCCTCACCCACCAGACAGCAGACACCAAATGCAAGAAAAACACAATCTAGCAGCTTGCAGACCCTGGGTAGCAGCAGCAGGGTAGACCCTGCCTGGGAACTAGCTAGGCCACAGCACTGTACACTAGCAAGTCAACATGAACTCTGGGACACCTCAAGCCTCATACCCAACTGTGTCAAGAGACAGCTCCCTCACCCTCCCCCACCAGATCTGATACCAGGGATCCCAGGGCCTCGCAATCAAATCTAAGACATGGCTCTGCCTGCCAGTAGGTCCGTCTGGCACTAACCCTAGGATCTAGATTAAACCACCAGTGGGTGGACAACAGCTCTGGAATCTTCTGGACTATGACTTCACTTACCAGTGAGCCAGCACTAGACTCAGGGTCTCCTGGGGTTCTATAGTCAGCCACCTCGTGACCTGGACGTGTCAACCAGCAGCCGGCAACATCTGCACAAGGCAAAGTCTGGTAGCCAACCAGATCAGAGGCCACTCAAAACTAACAGACCGCCTGCATAGTCAGCCCAACACAAGAGAAGGACCCATGAAACCCTAATGGGGAAATTCCTAGGGCACATAGCTTGGGTAATAAGAAGGGAGTGCATTGCTAGGATGTGTAGGATGTCTCCTATAGAAGGCCAACTCTCCAACTTTAGGAAATGTAATGAGTTGACCAGGTACATAAAAATACACAGCAACTTAGGCAAAATGAGGTGACAGAAGAACATGTTCCAGATGAAGGAATAAGACAAAACCCCAGAGAAGAAGTAAGTGAACTGGACATAAGCAAACTACCCAAGAAAGAATTTAGGGTGGTGATCATAAAGATGGCCAAAAACTCAGGGAAAAAATAGATGAACAGAGTGAAAAGTCAGAAGTTTTAAACAAAGAATTAGAAAATATATTAAAAAACAAAACAAAACAAAACAAAAACACCACAGCCAAACAGAGATCAATGCAAAGAAATAGAGGAAAATAACAGAATGGGAAAGACAAGAGATCTCTTCAAGAAAATTAGAGATACCAAGGGAACATTTCATNGTTTGCTAATATGGAATGATATTCTAAGCTTATTTATTCATTAATTAAATGGCTCTTTACATTGTGATATATCAAAGGTGTTATGTCCAAAATGCACCTTTATATTAAATAATTATATTAACCACATGGCTTTGTACTCATAGCAACAGCTGTTTCCCAAAGAAATTCATATATTCAATCTACTCTGAATACATGGCTAGACTTTCTAAGCCCAAAACTGGTGATCTGAAATTGAAGAAGTATTCATTTCTATGAAAAGAAATCAGTCATTATTATATAGAAAAAATGTTGTCCTGTCAAAAGATGTTGTAAATATTTTTCCATTAGAAATAATTTTTAGTTACTATAAATTATTAACTCAGCTACTAACTCCTACATTTGAACTTTGTCATAAAATAAATTCTCATAACCTAAGTTTCAGTGTTTCCTATTGAAACTAAAAACTATACATACTATACATACTGTCCATATTGTTGTTTAATAATTTTTGTAAAAAAGGAGAAAGGCGTCTTAATCAATAGACTTCTCATATTCTAATAATTTTTTCTTAGGAACAAGATACAGTACCTGTAAATATAATGTGAGCTGATGAGGCTATATCTCATACACTTCTTTTGAACAGGAGAGTTCTCATTTTCCCCATCATTTTATTTCTACTGATAGAATTAAGCCACTTCGGATACTTAAACAGAATAGCTTTTTAATATTCCATCTATTTTTTAATGTTTAGGAAGATAAAAGTATGCTTCAGGCCCCTCGAGTATATTTTTAATATATTTAGCAAATAACATTCAATAAATATTTATTTACCAATTTTCCACTTACTGATCAAAATTTCATTAAATGTGACTTAGATGGCTGATTCTACTAGAATTTATTCTAGAAGTTGGCTGTTGATGTTTGAAATAGAAATATGAATTGTTACCTAAGAAGTAACTATAGAAAATATATTTATAGGTATAGACAATTTTGAAAAGTGAATGACCACACCAGAGAAACCTTAATGATGGAATGTTTTTCATAGATTTTCCATTTGTTACAGTGGTTTGATATAGTCATGATGTGATCAAATACAAACTTCATGACACATAAAGACTTTTGTAGAATGCATGTTATTTTCAAAAATGGATAAATTTTTCCTTCAATGGTACCTTACAAATGAATTGTAATAATTAATAAGTTTTATTTTTAAAAGGTTTGTCTATAGAGACATTCACAGAATACTTTGAAAAGCTCAGAAAAGGGGAACTGGTTTTCTGTTGATTTTATACACAAACTCATCTCAGTCCTTATTTAGATTGTTTTTAATATCTTCTAAGTGAGAATTTGTGGGGAAATAAAGAGATGATATTGACCTGATTTTATGTTTAAAATCTTTTCCCTCAGATCTTTGTCCTTGTCTCAAACTTTATGATGATTCATTGTCAAGAGTTGATAGATTTTTTAAAATATGTATGCTTATTAAAGTCCTTCAACTTTTAATCTAGCTTTCTTATTTCCTTTTTGGCCACTAATAAGTATTGTGTGATGAATATGAGTGTACCAGATTGACTTTTTCTGCCCTTAGACCCAAAAAACTCTAAAACCATTGTTCTTGCATGGAGTTTACTGAGCCAATCTGATTTCTAATTAATTTGCTTTGAACTAGAAAGTTAGATTTCTCAAAAAAAAAAAAAAATCACATAATTCATTTTTATATCTCACATTTTAAATTTCATTTGTATTTTCTAACAATATAGAAGTTATGAACCTTTAATTAGAGCCAGTCAGATATTTGAGTGTCTGGAATGGGCTCCAATCAGACCTTTTCAAACAGAAAATTTAGGTGAGGGAGGCTGATGCATTTTTCACAGGGCTGTTAGCAAATTATGCTTTTTGGGGAGGGAAAATGAAGTTAAATAAATGGAAATGGGTGGCGGTTTCTAGGTACATGTTATGTCTATAAATGAGCTAGACTAAGAGGAATGTCTACTGTAAAGCACGGATCTAATATTAATAGATGTTTCATAAATTATTGAATCTACCATAAATATACTGTTGATGCCCCAGGGCTGAAGAACATAGCTTATGTTATTTTTATGACTTAACATGAGTTTGTGTCAATGAAAATAGTTCCATGATATTAGATCAGAAACTGAAATTCTCTATTTACACACAGGCCAGGTACATAGGGGGAGGGTCCAGTGTTTTCAAGCTTCCACACACAGCGCCGCCCATCTACTTAAACTCTGATTTGAAAGGACCACTAACTGCTGGGGTGAGAGAAAATTCATTACTCCATATCCATTCCATCACAGAATGCCTCACAGTCAAAAATGATTACTAGACTTAGATAGGGACTTATCTTTAATGATTTTTAATTAACAAAAGGTTTAAACACTGTATTAAACTTGGACGTTTATGTGTCCTGCTTATGGAAGATTACATGCGAAAAAATGTTATCATTTTAAGCAAGCTATTCAGCAGAAATATCTCTTCTCCAAAATTTGAAAATGTTAAAGCTCCATAATAATAAACATGAGCATTTGCTATTCTTAGAATAGAAATCTCTAGCCGGAAATGTAAACTGAAGTTTACATTTAAATTTATGTTTGGCTTTATTTTCTATTAAGATGCTTTGTTTAGTATCTGCAAATTTGATGTCCTTTTAAATAAAAATGCACTACAAAATGTGGCATCATATGGAGACATCAGAAATGATGTATAAAACCATTCTTAAAAACTTTTTATGTAACTGGTTTCTAGAGAAAAGGGCTTTGTCTAAAGTTTGCTGTTGTTTAGTCACTAAGTCATGTCCAGTTCTTTTGCGTCCCCATGGACTGCAGCCCGAAAGATTCCTCTGTCTATGGCGTTTCCCAGGCAATAATATTGGAGTGGGTTGCCATTCCCTTCTCCAAGTGATCTTCCTGACCCATAAATCAAACCCATGTCTCCTGCATTCAGGCAGATTCTTTACCATTAAACCACCAGCAAAGCCCTGTCTAAAATTGTGTGGTTCATATTAGACAGGAGAGGGATTAAAGACAATATTAAGATTCTTAGGATTAGGATTGAATTTTCTCACCCTTGTACCTCTCTGCCATCAACTGTTTCTCATTCTCATCTTTTTATCATGTTTGTCTCATTTGCATGGATCAAAAAATGTAATATTTCTTTATTATGATAAAGATTTAACATTCTGTTCTGGAAAGACAAAATTCAAAAATGCAACTACGTAACAGTCTTGGGTTAAATTAATAAAACAATTTGGTTTAATGTTTCCTGCTTTTATATAAAATTGCAGTCAATATACCTTTAATGAAGATTTCTTTACGCTTTCAATATGTCAGAGCTCCCCTTAGGTTCACAAGTTACCTGGGAAACATATAATTATGTTTTTATCTAATACATGCTAAAGTTGATGAAAGCATATAAATAGAATTTAAATTAAATGTATATAATTATTAGTAAATTAAGTACAATGCATATAAATGTTAACATTAAAAGATATCATTGAAGAAAATTAAGGTAGTCAAAACAGGTAATAAAAACATATTTATTTTTTCCTTCAGCCAACAAATTACTCCAATCCGGTATATGCGAAATTGTATATGGATGGGCAAAACTGTCGAAACTCCTTAGGAAGTGTCGATGAAAGGAAAGAACTGCTTCCAAAGAAAATAGAAATTGGAATCAGAGAAACGGTGGCATAATCAGAGATACCTTTTATATGCTGTACAAATGTATAAAATATAAGGATTACTTTTGTATGTTCCAACAGTATTCTACTTGTTTTGGCATCAGCATTACCTCTTCTTTTATCTTTTTTCTGGTCAATTGTTTTCTGAGTTTTCTGGGTTTTATTTTTTGCTGATGACTCTTGATTGACCATTTGTATGGTATTTTTATGAAAAAGAACTGCACTACAGTACAATTCACAACAATGCTGCTGATGACACACCTTTGAATTTGTTAAAATTAAAAACAACGTATTTCTTTGTAGTGTGAATATGAGCAATCTATTTTATATG
This sequence comes from Neotragus pygmaeus, assembly GCA_006410875.1. Lineage (NCBI taxonomy): Eukaryota > Metazoa > Chordata > Mammalia > Artiodactyla > Bovidae > Neotragus > Neotragus pygmaeus. Next base: position 61,856 of record SJYV01005080.1, on the reverse strand, counting down.
AACTTCTTTGGTTCTACTTAATCAACAAAGAGAATCTCTGCACATTTTCATTATATGGTCTGAAAGCTGTAATACAATATCAGTTAATTTTCTGTTTCAGTTTATGGAAGAGCAATTGAATAGTCACCTCTCTTCTTTGTGCCCTTTAAGACTGATTCAGACTGCTGAAAATATATAGCTCTCACAAGTTCCACATCACCAGCTTTGAAATTAGTTTTAGGTTGCCAAGTGATAGATGAGAATTTTGAGAAAAAAAACAACTTTTAAGAATTTATAAAACTAATAATTTGCATGAACACATATGACTACATTTTCCAAAATTTAGTGGACTCTATTGTGATATACTAAAAGTATACACCCTATAAAAATAGTTATATTTAGGTATATAACATAGCAAAAATATAATTGAAAGTAGAAAGATCACACTTGCTATGGGATAAGACATTTTGTTTTCCTTTGGTCCTGAGGTCAATAGCCAGCCTAGAACACAACAGGGCATCAGGCACTCATGTCTTAGGAATTTCCTCCCAGTCACATGCATTTTGTGGAGGATTAACTCAACCCCTTAACACATAGAACACTAAAGAATACAATATAAGCACACAAATTGGTGACGCAATTTCAATTATGTGAATGCATTCTATTTGTGAAGTCAAAAGGAATAGGCAAGGCAGCCGTTATGGTATAAAGTAATCAGTAGATATTTTCAATATACAATATGACTAGTCTATTATCTGCCCTATCCAAAATATGTTCTTAAAGGACTTTCCAAGTTATGAGAGAACAGTCATCTGCTCGTTATCAAAGGTGGCGAGAATACATGCTGGCCAGTTATTCTGGTACTCTGATTTCTCTGGTTATGCAAAACACATGGACCCCATTCACTTGTCTATTTTCAAATTTCAATGGAAACAAGTAAGATTTATTTAAGTTGTATTAAAAAAAAGTATAGCATTTTTATACAAATATCTTTAAAGGCACAAAAGATTTATTCACAAGGTATGGAGGGCTTTTTGTTCCTCTGATAGACATGACTGACTTTTAGCTTCATAATGTATTAACAGATGAAATATGTTTGTGGTTGTTCTTTATCCCTTTGTACAAGCATTAAAAAAAAATGCTGTTTTATAAAGAGACTTTTTGTTGTACTATGTGCATGCATACTACCTATTTCTAAACTTTGCCATATTGAGGCCTTTATAAACTATTGATTTATGTAATACTAGTGCAATTTTGCTTGAACGATGTTATGCATATCATAAATTTTTCCAGGTTCTTGTTTAAGTACATTTTTTAAATTGAACAGTATTTTTCATTTTGGTTATAATAGTCATTTTGCCTATGTTTCTACAATGAAGTGTTAAATACTTTATAAAAAATTGTTGACTGACTTATTTAAATGAAATTCTACATATTTAAGTGCTCGTGTTGGGTAGTTTTTAAAAAGAAAATTCTTGTCTTTACAGAGTTTAATTTTCTTAGAAAGCTATTTTAGTCAACATGAGATATAATTTTTGTTGTATCTTTAGAACATACTCTCTGGGGTAGGACTGATTTCATTGCATCACTTTTCAAATCTCAATAGAGAAGGCATTTCTCCTATTGAAGTGAAACATTCTCTTATGAAGTGGAAACATGTCCCTTACTTTTTCCTTTTCCCTGTTACACATGGCTTGTCAGAGACTCCATGTTGCAGTAAAAAGATTGGTTATATACACAGTAATATGACAATTGTATTGAAATAAGCCAAAGTTTTTCCTGTTTCTCATTCTGAAAAAAATGTACTTTATAGAAAACTTCGATTCCATTAGATGCTGTGTAGATATTATTTTCTAAATGGAATGATTACTAGTGTAGCTACTTGAAGTATTTGACTAGAGATGACAGGAGGGTCTGATTGACTAGAGCTATCATTGAGCTTCATTATCTGATGGGATCTTTGTATATAAAAGCTTTATGACTGCAAGTGAAATTATTATTTGAAAGAGAAGAACCCACATATTGGAATGAGTTCAATATAACTAACATTAGTATAAACTATCCAGCAAATCCTATGCAACATACAACACACCAACTTATACTCATAGCCTGGCATCTATGACCTATTTTCTGTCTAGCACACTAATTAAAGCTATATCAAGAGAACTCAGGATATGCTTTTTAACCCTTAGATCTCACCTACATTCTCATGGCCCTTATTTCACAGTATGTTTCGCCATCCCCGGCTGGTTCAAGCAAGTCCATTGTGAAGGCCACAGTATTTCTAGTTGCTATTACTTTGCATTCAGTCTTTACAGAATAAAGATATTGGCAAAAACCCAAAGTTTTTTCTATAACTTTAGCTCTTTCTATTTCAATTATCTATTATCTACCTATTTCTATTTCAAAAACTCATGTAAATACTAGAAGTTCAGTTCAGGTCAGTCGCTCAGTCGTGTCATGGACTACAGCACGCTGGGCTTCCCTGTCCTTCACTAACACTCAGAGGTTATTAAAACTCATGTCCATTACGTTGGTGATGCTATCCAACCATCTTATCCTCTGCTGTCCCCTTCTTCTGCCTTCAATCTTTCCCAGCATCAGCAACTTTTCCAATGAGTCAGTTCTTCACATCAGGTGGCCAAAGTATTGGAGCTTCAGCTTCAGCATCAGTCCTTCCAGTGAATATTCAGGATTGATTTCCTTTAGGATGGACTAGGTGGATCTCCTTGCAGTCCAAGAGACTCTCAAGAGTCTTTCCCAAAACCACATTTCAAAAACATCAGTTCTTTGGCACTCAGCTTTCTTTATGGCCCAACTCTCACATCTGTACATGACTACCGTAAAAACCATAGCTTTTATTAGACGGACCTTTGTTGGCAAAGTAATGTTTCTGCTTTTTAATATGCTGTCTAGGTCATTCATAGCTTTTCTTCCATGGAGCAAGCATCTTTTAATTTCATGGCTGAAGTGAAACCATCTACAGTCATTTTGGAGCCCCAAAAATAAAGTCTTTCACTGTTTCCATTATTTTCCCATCTGTTTGTCATGAAGTGTTGGTACTGGATGCCATGATCTTCGATATTTGAATGTTGAATTTTAAGCCAACTTTTTCACTCTCCTCTTTCACTTTCATCAAGAAGCTCTTTAGTTCTTCTTCGGTTTCTGCCATAATGGTGGTGTCATCTGCATATCGGAGGTTATTGATATTTCTCCTGGCAATCTTGATTCCAGCTTGTGCTTCATCCAGCCCAGCTTTTCTCGTAATGTACTCTGCGTATAAGTTAAATCAACAGGGTGACAGTATACAGCCTTGACGAACTCCTTTCCTGATTTGGAACCAGTCTGTTGTCCCGTGTCCAGCTCTAACTATTGCTTCTTGACCTGCATATAGATTTCTCAGGAGGCAGGTCAGGTGTTCTGGTATTCCCATCTCTTTAAGAATTTTCCACAGTTTGTTGTGATCCACGCAGTCAAAGGCTTTGGCATAGTCAATAAAGCGGAAGTAGATGTTTTTCTGGAAGCTCTCTCACTTTTTTGATGATCTAGAGAATGTTGGCAATTGAATCTGTGGTTCCTCTGCCTTTTCTAAATCTAGCTTGAACATTTGGAAGTTCATGGTTCATGTACTGTTGAAGCCTGGCTGGGAGAACTTTGAGCACTCCTTTGTTAGCATATGAGATGAGTGCAATTGTGTGGTAGTTTGAGCATTCTTTGGCATTGCCTTTCTTTGGGATTGGAATGAAAACTGACCTTTTTCAGTCCTGTGGCCACTGATGAGTTTCCCACATTTGCTGGCATGTTGAGTGCAGCACTTTCACAGCATCATCTTTTAGGATTTGAAATAGCTCAACTAGAATTCCATCACCTCCACTAGCTTTGTTTGCAGTGATGCTTCCTAAGGCCCACTTGACTTCACATTCCAGGATGTCTGGCTCCTGGATGGTAGAAAGTCAGGGATATCATTCTCTACAGTAGCAAAATACTTCCTGAAATATCCCTTTAAGTGACGATGGGACAGTTTGGCTAAAAATGAATGCTTCCTGGTAAATTAATCTTCCCACTTGAAGTCTTTCCATCCAAAGCAGAGATTTTCAATCCTTTGACATTTTGAGCCAAATAGTCCTTTGTTGTCCTTTATAGAGTAAGATACTTACCGGTATCTCTATCTCCTATACAGTCGTCACTACTAGCACCACTCAAATTTGCAGCAATCAAAATGTCTGCAGACAAAGCCAAATGTCTTCTGGGTAATAATACTGCTCTTGTTAAAAACTGCCGATCTAGGACTCTGTTTTTTCCTCCACTATTAAATGACTCGGTCAACTGAGTCGAAAACAAACAAACAAACAAAAACAAAAAAAAGGCCCCTCATCATCAAAATCATAGCATTACCAAGTTTTGACTTTAATTCTTTAATGTCAATGATGCATGAGTTATAGTTACAGAAATTTGTTATTAAGAAAGTGCCTATGTAGTTTTAAAAATTCATTACTAAGGGAAAAAGCTTCATTTAGAAACTTGTACGGTTTTACATAAACTGAGCCATCTTCATTTATGTAAATGTGTTTTATTTGTGGCCTTTTTGATGTCACTGATGACCATGTGTTATTTTGGTTTGTTTTGATTATATGCTTGTTTTGTTGTATCTTGAGATTGAGACTAGCTTGCACTTTTCATCTAGGAATATTTCTTTCCATTTTTATGATGACATATGAAGAAGTTCAACACTCAATGTATGTTATGGCTATTATAAATGAACTGTAATATGCAAAATGCCACAGTTTCCAAACCCTAATAGGCAAAATTGGTAAATGTGATGAAGGAAATATAAAAAATATATATATTGCTAACTTTTTTTATCCTCCCCCATCTTCATATCTTCAAACAGACAGAAAATCTTCCTCTCTATGAATACTACTATTTACAGTTTCAAATTTTTCAGGTAGTTTTACTTAATAGATTAAAATATGAGATAATTAAAATACTGCAGAGTGAGCAAAATATAGCTAACCAGTTTCTTCAATTTATGCCCCATTCTAATTATCATTAGTTTATTTAACAATGGCTCTCTCAATGTTAAAAGATTTAATGTAGTTTAGAGTCATTATTCAAATAGATTTTCTTGAATTGTAACTTGTAAGAAAAGAAGAGACTCAAGAACTTCTTTGTGAGATGACTACTGACTAACAGAGCACAAAAATTATTTTCCCTTGTATTTTGAATATGAGAAAACCAACAATAGAAAGAGACAAAAAGTGGTTTATTTTTCAACACTACTACTAAATCTACTGCTAACTTAGAGTATCCAGAAAATTAACCTCTCTAGCAAAGATAAAGATAATTGAAAATATGAAGAAGCAGTTTTATTCTGAAAACATGTAGTTTTTTATTTTATCAAAAAGACCCATATCGAAAGGCTAATATCAAAAGGCCCAGGGACATATACTTTGTGCCATAAGATGCATGTATCTAGTCTAGAAAAAGAAAAAGAAATGAAATAAGTTTTCTGGTTTAACTTTTCTCTTGTAGATATTGCACTTAACTGGCTGCAATTTATTCTGGAAAAAAAAAAAAAAACCAGTTTCTAGTGAGTCTCATTATTTTTTGTATCCAAAGTGATCAAAAACCAAAAGAAAAATTGTTTCTAAAGGTGGTCTAATTGATAAATTCTATGCTTAGAATGTGTTCATTCTCTCTGATAGATAGTCAGCCCCTTTAGCACAGAGTTTTTATATCAGTCAACTTAAGAAATGCAATTCTGATACTTTAGTCATTTATTCATTCCAAGTTAATTTTTCAGCTGTAGTTTCTTTTGCAGTTTTAACATATAAATTATGAACCTCCTGATAGAAGGTGATTTCTAGCTTATTTATGCTGTAGTGGCTTGGGGAACAAATAACATAACTGTTCTAGATTTTCAAACTGTAATGTCAATTGTGAAAACCAAATGTATCTTATTTAGGAGAGTAATATACACATTAATAAGTGAGAAATGATTTTCCTACACAGAATAAACTGTGAATATATAGTTTAGAATAAAATTTAGAAGTTTGAAATAAGGTTTTTTATGGAGATACTTAAAAAAACAATACACAGAGTCTAAGTTTAGAATGACTTGACTGATTTCATACATTCATTTCTCAATAAATAATGTCAAAAGTTAGGTAGAAAATAACTGGACAGTGAGAATTCAAACAGGAGTAACCTCTGTCCCCACAGTCTACAAGAGTCAATGATATGTTTGTGGAAATCTATATAAACACATAAAAACAACAACATGCAAATATATATGTACACACACATACACTCAGATATTCTCACATACTGGCTTTGATGTCCAATTAATTCTAAAGATGGCATTTCTCTTCTATGTTACCTAAATTTTAATCATGTTTATCTTCTTGGCTTGTAATTACGAAAATCACTACACTTATCCACAGTGGTAACTAATTCCTGGTTTCATATTATTTAAAATAAAATCATCATATCTCTCCTTATTTGCTAATTTTCTTCTATCCAAAGTGACCTTACTGAAAGCCAATATTCATCTTTCATTATTTTGTCATTACCTGTATTGCCTATTTTATTGTAAAAAAAATTAGTCCTTTTAAGAAACAGAAAATAAATGTAAAGAAGAAATAGAAATTATTAGAAATTTTAAAAACTAGAGAGAACCAATTATGTTTTAAGAGGATTTTATTAATTTGCTTTAAATCATGCTTAAATTTAATTTTTCTATCTTGCTTTAAAAATATAACATTATAACATTAAAACATTTGGTTTTATGTCTTTCACTTTGATTTAGTTACTCTTTTATATTCAATTTCCTGCTTATTCTATGGAAACTATTGATTGGTTTTATTTTTCTCCTTTGAAAATTATTTTATATTTATAATTTGTTCTACTGGTAAACTCTTTAAACTTAAAAAATACTCTAGACAATTAAATATAGAATTTAAAAATGTCTTTTTTTCTCTCTCTTTTTTTTAATTAATTAATTTATTTATTTTTTTGATTTGACTTTACAATACTCTGTTGGGTTTGCCATACATCGATATGAATCCACCACAGGTGTACACAAGCTCCCAATCCCGAATCCCCCTCCCACCTCCCACCCTACAACGTCTCTCTGGATCATCCCCGTACACCAGCCCCAAGCATCCTGCATCCTGCATCAAACATAGACTGGTGATTCGTTTCTTACATAATAGTATATATGCTTCAATGCCATTCTCCCAGATCATCCTGCCCTCTCCTACTCCCTCTGAGGCCAAAAGTCCATTCTCTATGTCTGTGTCCTTTTGTTGTCTCACATACAGGGTAATCATTACTATCTTTCTAAATTCCATATATATGTGTCAGTATGCTGTATTGGTGTTTTTCTTTCTGGCTTACTTCACTCTGTATAATAGGCTCCAGTTTCAACAATCTTAGATTCTTCTAACTCACCCTCTGTGTTGATATAGTTTGTGGTTTTATTAAGAAAGTATTTTAACTGAAGTTAAAAAAGTACTATTTTTATATGTTTTGTTCTCTGTCCATCAAGTATTTGGAATATTTTCAACTATTTTTACATTTAATATTACTCTTTTTAAAATTCAACAGTTCATTACTGTATCATTCTTCCATCCTTAATTTTCTTTGACTTAAGTTTTATTGATATATTTCATGAAGCATCCCTAATGAAAAGCCTTAATAAGTGGTATATTTGCTGAACTTTTGCATATATACAAATGTCTCTCTAAGGCCTTCAAATACCAGTGTCAACTCAACTGGATATACATTTTGGAGATTTTTCTTTTTTTCAAAAGTTAGGTCAAACTGGCATCACTGCTTCCTGGTATCAGTGCTATTAAGGATAAGTCTGAGACCAAACAGGTTTTTCTTTCTCCCCAGCCTTTAAGAAAACAAAGCAAAAACTAATTATATTTAAAATACATTGTCAAATATGCACATATATTTTTATTTAGTTTGTCTATCTACTACAATTGCTTTCAGCTGAGATTAGTTTCTTCATGATGTCTTTATCATTTCTTTACAAAGTGGTTTTTTTGTTTTTTGTTTTTTGATACAGAGACTCGCCTATGGTTCTTAGATTAAATTTTCTGTAAATCTGTATATTTTTATTTACTGCAGAAAATAATGTCAATATCTTTTCTTTTTTTCTCCATTTACTTTTGAAGAGGTTTTCAAGTTTCTGGCTTGGATTCTTGAGTTACTTTTTTCCCTACAGAACTCATTGTGTTCTTCACACGTTCACATGTGTGCATGCATGCATGAGCCTCAGGGATCGGTCCTTACTTACCTTGCTCAACTTCCATTTTAATTTAGATTTTTATTGTTCCTGTTTAGTGTATTTTCTTCTCATGGTTTTCCACTGAAGTACCATAGTATCTGTTTCCTGTTTCCTACTCATGATATCAACTAACTTTTCAAAGTTTTTGTTTTGCAACAACCTATTAATCTAGAAAATGATGTTTTTGCATACTTGTCCTATGGAATTTTTAAAAGCACAATCCAAGGTGTTTTTATTTTTTATTTGCTATTCACTAAATTTTAATTATGGAGGAAACACTCTACTTCCAGTACTTCCCAACAGATAGGGTACACAATATCTATCGTCCACTCTTCCCATCAATTTTATGCCTCTTAAGTATCTTTCTTAGGTCTGTAATTTTTGGTCTATTTCTCCCTCATATATTCTAGAGGGTCTTTTCTAAGAATCAGTCTGATTAGTCTCATTCTCATATCAATATATCTTTTGCTGTTGTTGCTAAAATGTGTTGGACTCTTTTGTGAGCCCAAAGACAGTAGCCCACCAGGCTTCTCTATCCATGGCATTCCCAGGCAAAAATACTGGAGTAGGTTGCCATCTCCTTCTCCAGGGAATCTTCCTGACCTAGGGATTGAAACTGTATCTCCTGCATTGGCAGGAGGGTTTTTCACCACTGAGCCAATAGTGAAGTCCCAGTATACTTAATAAAACAAAAAAGTGCAGAAGCATGTCAATGCTCCTGTTTGCTATATTATGGGGATTCTTCCTGTAATCCACACCCAGCTGCACCTCCAAATACCTGGTCCTATGTTGTGATACAAATTTCCGTGAATTCATTAGGAGAGCACCAGGCTTCGACGGTACTCCAGTACCCCTTCTCTTTCTTGAAAGCAGTGCTACAGGTCTGGCCTATTTTCTAGCAGCGTCACTCTCTGAAATAATGTAGAAGCTTGGACAGGCGAAGTGCTCTGACCACCTCAAGAAGGATGGCTGTCCACTTCATTTTCTAACACAGATCTCAAGCCTTTCATCTTGTTGCTGAGAATGGGGAAAACACTTTTTTAATTATTTTTATGCAGAGACAATTTCACCAGAGAAATTATTGGTAGACTACCAATGGTTTTTGTTTTTTACATAGCTCTATTTCAGCTAAAAATTATCCATGGTTTGTGTATCATACTGATTTATGAATACTTTTGGATATTCTGAAGCATTTTAGAGACGATTACAAATGACTGAGCTAAAGGCTTCTTGTCAGATGCCTTTTTAAACTGCTAGTTTCCTCAACTCTTAATCAATCTAGGTGCAATATCTGAGAATACCACTTCCTCTCTCCTGTCCATAGTCATGTCTCCAATCCTTTGAACTCATCCACAGATCAGTGGCCCTATTTATTTCCCCCAGATGTTGTCCTTTAATGGTGCATTGAATGCATGTATGCGCAGTCATGTCTGATTCTTGTGACCCCTTGTATTTTAGCCCGCCAGGCTCCTCTGTCCATGGGATGCTTCAGGCAAGAATATGGAGTAGGTAGCCATTCCCTCCTCCAGGGGATCTTCCCAACCCAGAATTGAACCTTTCTCTCCTGCATTGCAAGGCAGATTCTTTATTGCTGAGCCACTGGGGAATTCCTAACATTAAACGCCTCTTCCTACCACACAGCCTCACTTTTCACCTCTACTATAGCTGCTGCACTTAGCTTTGCAGGAGCACAGCCTGAGAACTTGGCTCAGCTCTGTTTAGTCTCTCTGTGGATTATTATTATTATTATTTGCTGCCTGAACAAATTACCATAGGGTTATCACCTAGAGATAGCACACATATCATCTTACAATTTGGTAGGTCAGAAGTCCATGTTGGCTTGATTGGATTCACTGCTCCAGGTTTCACAAGGCTGGCATCAAGGTGTTGACACAGGCTCTGAGAAGGAAGTGCTCCTGAGTGTCTGCAGGCTGAATGCAGAATCCAGCTCTTTGTAGTTGTAGAACTGAGTTTCTAGTTACCTCAACGGCTGTCAGCTAGGTCCATCCTTAGCTCCTAGAGGTATCTCTATGGTCCTAGAATGTGGGCCCCTGCATTCCAAAACCATAATTCATATCTCCCTCATGATTGCAATATCCCTGAGCTACTCTTCTATGGATCTGCTCTGCCTCCAGCTAGAGAAATTTTGTATTTAAGGGCTAATGTGATTAGTTGGACCAATATGGAAATACGGTATAGGATAATCTCCTTATTTTTAAGCTCCATAACCTTAATTACATCTAAAAGTCCTTTTTGCCATGTAAGCTAACATATTCCTGGATTCCCAGGATTAAGTCAGAGATCTCTTAATGGTGACAGTATTTGACCTGTGACACACTCTTGGCTTCTTCCCTGCTGCACCTCTGAGACAGTACACAGCAACTATCTTTAGATATCATTGCTAAATGTTTGATTCTCTCTATTCTTCCCTGTTGATCCAACATCTTCATGTACAACTCTTGAATGATCTCCTTCTTGTATCATTGAGGTCTCAAAAAATTCATACTCAAGCTACGCACTTAATTGACTTTGATTATTTGTCTGAAGACAAATGATATGTGAGCAGACTGTGGGAAAGACAAGGACATCAACAGGAACCCAGCTGGCACTCAGCAACGTGAAACCTGGAGATGCCCATGGTTGTGCTGTGGCAAGGTGTTAATATACCAGGGAGCAACCATTAATCAATAAAAACAACCCAGTTTCACCTCTTAGTTAATTGATGCTTCATTCTTCCTGTCTTTTTTGAAGATCTCTGAGAAACAAGCCCAAGTTTCCCATAGCAGTGATCAATTTTATAACCCCTATTTGTATGTCTTTTCTACTATTCTCAGTTCCCTGTACCTATTCTTAAAATCACTGCCCAATATAAGTTGCTTGCGTAAAGCCCATGCCTCAGGCTCTGCTTTGGGAAATAAAAAGTGGCCTTTCAAAGTAAAATGTCAGGAAATAATTCTAAAGCAGATTCACCTACCAGTCAGATATACTAAGGGCTCCATTGCTGAGGATAAGCGAGGTAATGATTATCCTGACATGCAATAACATGACAGGTTCTAAGTCTCACTGGTGCTAACTGTGATGAGTTACAGGTAGAAGGTGCAGCACAGGCTTACCCCAGTAGCCCCGGACAATATAGAGACAATAGTAACTACAAGGATTATACTGTTGGCTAATTGTCTTAAAAAGACAATAATAGAATCAGATTAGCCAATAATCAACTCAAAGTCCCCTGCTGTAGGTCAGAGGGCCAAATTAGAGGCAGTTAAAGGGATCACTACCTCCTAAAGCTTAAGGAAAATTACATTGAAAATTACACCTGGATTTCATTTTGCATGATTCAGAACTACAAAAGAGGTACCCTGGCATATACTTGACTTGTCTCACAGCTTAAGGTCAGAGCAAATTTGGAAGGTGATATTTGGGTGGAGAAGTGTGAAAATGTCAAACCTCCAAGTTGCTCTGAATCATCCAGACCAAGAGATGAGCACCTGCCCATCTGCTAAAGGAAAACAGCCCACTTTGCCTGGAGGCTCCTGAAGACCTCACCTGAAACAGATGTCTTGGGAGGTCATCCTTTTTCTCCCCACAAATTACTCCCATCTCATTGTCTTTATAACAATAATCAGGTTCAACCAGCTCCCGCAGGGAAACAGTCCCTGCTCCAGGAGGAAGTGGAAGACCTAGTTATTAAGGAAGGGAATGTATTCAAAAGTGGATCGTGAAGATGTTGAATCAGCTGAGAAGAATATGAAGGGAGAATGTAGCATCATGGTAAGAGCATCTGGATGCAGTCCTAATTAGTGCTGTGTCTGTGAGTGCTTAGTCGCTTCAGTCGTGTCCAATCCTTTCAACCCTTTGGATTGTAGCTCACCTGGCTCCTCTATCCACTGGGTTCTCCAGGCAAGAATACTGGAGTGGATTGCCATGCCATCTTCCAGGGGATTTTCCCAATCCAGGGATTGAATCCACATCTCTTATGTCTCCTGCATTAGCAGACGGGTACTTTACTACCTGGAAAGCCCTGCTTACATGTGCATGCATGCCTGTTCAGTCACTTCAGTCGTATCCAACTCTAAATCATGGAGGAAATGATTGTTGTTGCTGGTCAGTCACTCCATCATGTCCGACTTTTTGTGACCCCCCTGGACTTCTGCATGACAGGCCTTCCTGTCCTACACCATATCATGGAATTTGCTCAAACTCATACCCATCGAATTGGTGATGCCATGCAACCATCTCATCCTCTGGCATCCCCTTCTCCTCCTGCCTTCAATCTTTCTCAAAATCAGGGTCTTTTCTAATCAGTTGGCTCTTCACATCAGGTGGCCAAAGGATTGGAGTTTCAGCTTTAGCATCAGTCCTTCCAATGAAAATTCAGGTTTGATTTCCTTTAAGATTGACTGGTTTGATCTTCTTGTAATCCAAGCGACTCTCGAAGAGTGTTCTCTTTGAACACAGTTCAAAAAAATAAATTCTTTGGCACTCAGCCTTTTCCAATTCTCACATCCATACATGACACTGGAAAAACCATAGCTTTCACTAGATGGCCATTTGTTGGCAAAGTAATGTCTCTGCTTTTTTAACATTCTGTCTAGGTTTGTCATAGCTTTTTTTCCAAGGAGCAAATGTCTTTTAATTTCATGGCTGCAGTCACCATCTGCAGTAATTTTGGAGACCAAGAAAATAGTCTCTCACTGTTTCCATCGCTTCCCCATTTATTTGCCATGAAGTGATGGGACCAGATGCCATGATCTTCGTCTTTTGAATATTGAGTCTTAAGCCAGCTTTTTCACTGTTCTCTTTCATCTTCATCATGACTCGCTTTAGTTCCTCATCTCTTTCTGCCATATGGGTGGTGCCATCTGCATATCTGAGGTTACTGATATTTCTTCTGGCAATCTTAATTCCAGCTTGTCCTTCATTCAGTCTGGAATTTAACATGTTATGTTCTGCATATAAGTTAAATAAGCATAATGACAATATACAGCTCCTTTCCCAATTTTTAACCAGTCCATTGTTCCATGTCCAGTTCTACCTGTTGCTTTTCTCAGGAGACAGGTAAGGTGGTATGGTATCCCATCTCTTTAAGAATTTTCCACAGTTTGTTGTGATCCACACAGTAAAAAGGCTTTAGTGTAGTCAATGAAGCAGAAGCAAGAAATGATGGCCCTTAATAATGGGTGGTCCTTAATAAATGAAACAGGGAGGCTGGAACTCTCTTAACAGGGTGCTTGAAGTCAGAAGGCTCAAGGAAGTAGGTGGGAATGTAACAGCAATATACTACATGTCAGCACCTAATGTATGGATCAATTACTTTTTCTGGAAAAATCCAAGAGAACACTCTCTTCACAAAGGTTAATAAAAGATTATCTGGTGGAGGGAAATTTAAAAACTTTGGTAGGCTGGGTTTGATAGTAGGAGATATTTTGTAAAACTGGGCTCTCTAGTGTCAGTGAGATAATAGGATTTCAGAATGAAGGTGGCAGCACTTATCTAAAAGAGGGAAAGCAGAAATATTTACTGCTATGAACAGCGAGTTTGAAATGGCAACTTGGGTGCTGTGGGTCTGTGGCAATGGTGATAAGCCATAGATTTTTCTGGTAGCAAAATAGATGAGCAGCCAACTAGAGTGTTACTTGATGATACAACCAAAGAAATTTAGAGCTGGCTTGTAGAGATTTACATCCTCTACAACAATGGACAAAAATCATGATTCCTGAGATATGGTTTCCTATACCTAAGCCAGTTCATAGAGCCTGAACCCAATAATTGAAAGTGAAACCAAACACCCTTGAGGAAGGATAAATATTCCTTCAATCTGTCAAATGGTGCTGTGCCAATTACCGGACTTAAACTCACACTGGAAAAAAGGACATAGTCAGAAATTTTGAATGTTATTGGATATCGTATCCATACTGATGAGAATAAGAGGTGCCATGAAAATTATCATGCTCCTTGTTTAGAGGGAGCCTGTGGAGGTCAAGTAATGAGTAAAGTTCTGGTCCAGGTTTATCTAATAATGGATCTAGTACATTCAAGGATCTCCCCAGGAGCCATTTTCTGGCCCATCTATATGCAATTGGGGTGCATTTTCTGAGCACCTGGCCAAACTCTGACATGCACATGCCGATTTGTGGAGGAACAGTGAGTTATGATAAAGATTGAATGTGGAAGCTCCTGAAACTGCTTTATCTTCAAGTCAAAAGAGTAAAACAGAAGCATGAATGTGTTCCCTGAAAAATTTCAAAGATTACAGCCCCAATTAAAGATCTAAAGCAGTGGTCCCTAAATTTTTTGGCACCAGGGACCAATTTTTCCAGGGACTGGATGGGAGGAGGACAGTTCTGGATGATTCAAGAGCATTACATTTATTGTGCACTTTATTTCTTTTATTGTCACATAAGCTCCACCCCAGATCATCAGGCATTAGATACTGGAGGTTGGAGTTTCCTGATTTAAAGGATATGGTAGTGCTGCTTCCTATCTTAAGCTGTTAGTCAAAAATAAATAAATGAGTGAATCTATTTGGCAGATGACAATGGACTACTATAAACTTAACCAAGTTGGAGCCCAACTACATCCTTTGCCAGATACGATATCTTTGCAGGGATATGTTAACGCAGACTATGACACTGGGTGTGCACCTACTGACCTGGAGCTTTCATGCTGTCACCTCTGACTCTGCGAAGCTATGGGCTGCAGCACACTAGGTTCCTCTGCCCATGGGATTTTCCCAGCAAAAATACTAGAGTCTGTTGCCATTTCCTCCTCCAGGGAATCTTCCCAACCCAGGAACTGAATCCAAGGTCTCAGGGTCTCTTGAATTGCTGGCACATTTGCTGAGTCACCAGAGAAGCCCCTATGCTGATCTGGTAGATACATTTTTTTTTTCCCTCAATTCCCACTAGAAGAAGTTTCAGACTTTATCTTTTATGCATGAAGAACAATACACATTCATTAGTGACCTCATAACTAGGTTCACCCTTGTTTAGGAAACTTGATGTTCATCTCATATTTTGCCATGGCATGGGGAGGATCACTGTATGTTTAGCAAATAAAAACTTCATAGAATAATAAACTATTTATAGTTTTAGGAATTAAATTACTTGCAAGGCTGATGTTATTGTACACAAATATTTTGGGAATGCTACAACTCTAGGTATAAGGCAAAAATTAGAACTTAAATAGTTTTGCCTAAGTGTTTTCATTTTAAATAATTGAACACAAAGTTATATGAGATAGTCAAAACACTGCCTCCATTCTAACATGCCATTTGTTTTCTATAGAATACTCGAATCTTGAATTATTTGCCCTTTTTTCAAAAATATAATTTCTGTTCAAATTTGATTAAGATATAATCATGTCTACAGAGTTCTGGCCTGCCTGCTTGCTGCTGCTGCTAAGTCACTTCAGTTGTGTCCGACTCTGTGCGACCCCATAGACGGCAGCCCATCAGGCTCCCCTGTCCCTGGGATTCTCCAAGCAAGAACACTGGAGTGGGTTGCCATTTTTAGTGATTGTTAAAATGATAAACTTTATTTAGCTTAAAAACTGAAATAGAAAACACAAATCTTGTTGAATATTTATCTTACCATCATTATTACTTCAGCATGATGCCTGCACATTTATTTAAATGCTTCTTTTTAGCCTATATTAGAATGTAAAATATACTCTGAATCCCGTGCTTGTAAGTGGATGTATATAAATATTTGAAATTAATGTCTTCAATGCACTTTGCAAGACAAGATCCTGACCCTTGATTCCCAATTAATTAGCACAAAGAAAGAAAATCCAGACAAACAGTCTCCCTATTTATTTGATAGCTAATTAAAATGCATACTTGGTGGAAGTCACTTGACTCTCAATTATGATTAAGTATGTAAGGTTATCAGAATACTGCAAGCAGAAAGTGGAAAGTAATCTTGCTCTATTAGAGTGAACATATCGGGAATGGCTCTGTGTGGTAAGGAAAGGTTGCATGTAGCATAGCTAGCTATGTTGTTCAGTGACTGAACACACAGGGCACCCACAATGAGGTCGCCAGGGATCTGAGGATTCCATCAGCTGTAGCGGGCTCAAAGTTAGAATCTAGTGAACTGATAACATTGTTTGTGGACTGCATCAAATATCAACTAGAATAGTCTAAGAGTTTTAAAAAAAATAGCTGTCAAAATTTGCCTGTTGCTCTAATGGTGTTGGGTTAATTTTGTCATAAAATTAATGAGGCACTTAAAATGAAGAGATTTATGATATCTTCGAGCACTTTTAATTGAGTTAACCCAACGGAGCAGCTTACAAGTCATACAACTCCAAGAAAAAATGATTAAGGAGCCCAAACTGTGTCCTCTCTTTTTGACTGAAATCTTCAATAGGTTATTAACATAATTACCTTATTTTTACTTCAATTATTGTCATTTTAAACCAGATGACTGTGTTTTTCATGAACAGCAAGCTAGATTGTTTCCTTAAATTAACCTATGTGCAAAAACTTCATTGAGCCTTAGAAGAAAAACTTTCTCTCTCCTCCTTCTTTCTTTCTCTCCTCCTCTCTCTCTCTATGTATATGTATATATACATAACATAGTCTCTTTACTTATTTAGTTCCTATTCTTTAGTGGGATATTTTTATTTAACCTCACTAGTTGAGTTCTCACTAATTGAATTCTTAAAAGGCATTCATGCATTAAGTCATATACTGGAGAGACATTGATAAAAAGCCAACCTAAAATGCTAAGTATCCTGCATATTTCAGTAGTATTATTATGACAGCCATGAAGAACAACAGGGCCACTATGTTCCCTCTGCTTTAGAGCTTTTTGGTGACAGCCGGAAGACTGTAACAAGCACTGGTTACATGTGGGTCATGTTATTACACACAAAAATCACTTTCATGCAACTAGATTTTTGACATGCCAGTCTCCTGTTACAAACCTTTTGCCTGATGAGACATAGTTACTGCTGTGTCCAATTCATGGGTTGGCAAGAGGGAAGTGCCAAATTCAATTCATCTTCTTGTGAAGATTTCAACAGGAAGCTGCATTTGGTTTTGTGTAATTGAAACAGCAGAAAAATAACTGACAAGTGATATTTAATATTTAAGGAGATGTGTGCTCTGCATTTCGAAACCCTATATGAAAAGATGAAAAATTGTAGACTTTAGACCCTTATAATTGACAGGGCTATTAATTAAGTCAATAGAATCTGCTGACCATTAAGGACAAATCCATTGCTTTCTCTATCATTTTGAATTACACATTCAAGTAACTATGATTAATAAAGATAACATGATTAATAGAATCTTTCCTAAAACTTGCTAACTGAAGAAACTGAATCCTAAATCTACAATTTTTTTTGCATTTAATAAGATATATATATAAAGTATGCAATTTAAATGAAATTAAAACTTTTAGTTCACCTAAGTTTAAGGATAAAATCGATCTAAAGTCATGGATCATCAGTTCAGTGATTCTTTGAAATCCTAGTTTTGTCTCTGACTATAGTATCAAAGTATCTCAAGGACAAACATAGCAGTTGCTTGCCCTAAGGTCAACCTCAAACCATCAGAGCTGTGTGAAAACAGTGTAACACAAAGTATCTGATGGCAATTTTAGCCTTTTGGGGGGTACACATGTTTTATCTATAAAAACTCCCAGAGTTACTCATTTCATGGTTTTCCTTTCACTATACATGGTAACATATATGTTACTATGTTTGAGCATGAGTAAATTGTCCGGTTAACTTAAATGGCTATTTTCAAGAATCCAGGAAACTATTTTAAGAATTTAGTATTTCTGTGAATTCAGAGTCACACTAGAAGGGTGATGTTTCAGGCTACAGAAGTCATGTTTAATTTCTCTAATTCATCTCCTTACACTGAAAGGAAGCTTAACTTACAATGATTTGCAAAAGAGATAGGTAATACCTTAGGCTCTTATCAAGAAGTTGTGCATGTAGAGATACTTTCTTCATGCACTTTTCAAGTAATAGCTGTGCTGAAAATGTCTATTTTTATTATAGGATAGTCTGATATTTCTTATGATATATTTTATTTCAAATGTTATAAAATCTTCATGGATTATAAGTCCTTTTAGATTTCTTAATTTTCTTAGAAGATATCCAAAATGCAGTACAACATTATTGTGATTTTTCAAGAAGCTTAATAAATCCCAGAATACTTCATGTTTACATTAAAATCACAGATATGGCCAGTTATTTTAGGCAAAGTAAAACAGATGCATCAGTGAAAATATCCGATTCCCTGAAAGCTACATGAAGCATACCTGTGTATATAAAACCTAACATATGCTGGAAATTAATAAAGACTGCCAAATATGTGCATATAAAGAATGGATGAGAAAAATCTTAGAGTTATTTGGAAACAATGTGGTTTAAGATTTCCTAAATCATATTCCAATCATCTATATTAATTAGATTACATCATAAAAGTCAGAATTTTATTCCTGCTCTGTGCAATATATATATAT
>SJYV01005080.1:5295-41207 GCA_006410875.1 Neotragus pygmaeus | reverse complement strand
AAAAAAAAAAAAAAAAGAATAGAAGAAGGAAGAAGTTTATGCTATGAAATATCATCTACATGTGAAGGTGGGATTTGGGAACAAGAATGAAGATTTGGATTATCATTGTGTCAATAGTCAATTAGCGTAATCCCTCCAAGCTCCTAATGTAAAACCCTGGAGGAGCTACATCAGGAGAGTAAGCTCAGCATCTGTCATCAGGGCTGAAACAGGAAAGTCTCATAGGGAGACTGAGCTGAGTCAGGGAAGGTAAATGTGGAAGGTCGCCTCTTCCTTATTCAGAGCAATTGAAAAAAATAATTGAATATGAGTACCCTGAGTGGTAGGCCACACCCAGGCAATGTGACTTTATAGCTCCTCCTGTTTAGTACAGTGAAGCAGAGGCAACAGTGAATGCGATTGAGTCTAGGTCTTAGAAAGCAGTACACATTCCTGCTTGCTTTCTTGGCACTCTGTTCAGCTTCCATGTAACGACACAACTGGATTTGATGAAAAGTGGGAGACCATGTAGATAAGAGAGAATTCACTAGCTGAGGCTCCCTAAACCAGCCAGACTGGTGGATCCTTAAACCAGTCTACCCAGAATTGACCAGAACTACCCAGCTGAGCCCAATTTATATTGACATCCTACAGAATCTGGAGCTCAATACATGATTGGTGTAATAAGATCCAAAGTGCTAAGATGGCTTGTAACAGAGAAAAAGTTCAGTGATACCTGGAATGTCTAAAAAATGTCACTAGCTGCATAATTATTGCCAGTCACATTAGGTCCAAGCAGGATGCCTGGCCCATGATGCTCTTACGCTGCAGCTAGTGGTGAAAGAATGTGGAAGATAGAAAATCTGGTCCTTTTCTTTTCATGTCCACAATACTAATAAATAGGTAAAGATATCTTCCTTAATACTTTAATTAATAGTATCCTAGATATACAATTCAGCCAGTATATGTGAATATGTTATATGACACACACACAACACACACACTATGGAGTTTTCAGTTTCTATCTAGCTTAGAGCCATCAGCAATATACCTCAATTGATATGGCTCCCTCTCCACTGACTATGCATGTGTGCACATGTCCTCAGTCACTCAGTCATGTACAGCTCTTTATGACCCCATGGAACATAGCCCACCAGGCTCCTCTGCCCATGGGATTATCATGGTAAGAATACTGGAGTGGTGCCATTTCCTCCTCCAGGAGATCTTCCTGGTCCAGGAATTGAATCTGCATAGGCATGCAGATTCTTTACCACTGAGCCACCTGGGAAGTCCGTCTAAACTGGTTATGACATAGTTATATCTAAAATTTAACCAATTCATGTTAGCCAGTATCATGATAAAGGTCAAAATATTATGATTTAAAGTGTTATTGACTAGAGGTGATCACTGATTCAGTTCAGTCACTCAGTCACATCTGACTCTTTACGACTCCATGGACTGTGACATACCAGGATTATCCATCCATCACCAACTACAGGAGCTTGCACAAACTCATGTCCATTGAGTCAGTGATGCCATCCAACCATCTCATCCTCTGCTGTCCCCTTCTCCCCCTGCCTTCAATCTTTCCCAGCATCAGGGTCTTTTCCAATGAGTCAGTTCTTCCCATCAAGTAGCCAAAGTATTGGAGCTTAAGCTTCAGTATAAGTCCTTCCAGTGAATATTCAGGACTAATTTCCTTCAGGATTTACTGGTTTGATCTCCTTGCTGTCCAAGGGACTCTCAAGAGTCTTCTCTAACACCACAGTTCAAAAGCATNAAGCTTCAGTATAAGTCCTTCCAGTGAATATTCAGGACTAATTTCCTTCAGGATTTACTGGTTTGATCTCCTTGCTGTCCAAGGGACTCTCAAGAGTCTTCTCTAACACCACAGTTCAAAAGCATCAATTTTTTGGTGCTCAGCTTTCTTTATGGCCCAATTCTCACATCCATGCATGACCACTGGAAAAACCATGGCTTTGACTGACTATAAAGACGTTAGTTGACAAAGTAATGTCCTTGCTTTTTAATACACTGTCTGAGTTTGTCATAGCTATTCTTCCAAGGAGCAAGTGTCTTTTAATTCCATGGCTGCAGTGGTAAATTTTGGAAGCCAAGAAAATAAAGTCAAAGTCTGTAACTGCTTCCATTGTTTCCCCATCTGTTTGCCAAGAAGTGATGAGACCAGATGCCATGATCTCTTTTTTTTTTCTTTTTTGAATATTGAGTTTTAAGACAGGTTTTTCACTCTCCTCTTTCACTTTCATCAAGAAGCTCTTTAGTTCCTCTTCACTTTCTGCCATAAGGGTGGTGTCAACTGCATATCTGAGGTTATTGATATTTCTCCTGGTGATCAGTGATTACTGTATAGAAATAAAAGGAGAGTGAAGTGATCCTGAATGCACTGATAGAATCTCTCCAGGGGAAAAACTGTGAGAAAAATATTTAATACAGAGGAATTATTAAAATCTATAGCATACACTTAAGATATGACAGAGGGAGAAANGTGATCAGTGATTACTGTATAGAAATAAAAGGAGAGTGAAGTGATCCTGAATGCACTGATAGAATCTCTCCAGGGGAAAAACTGTGAGAAAAATATTTAATACAGAGGAATTATTAAAATCTATAGCATACACTTAAGATATGACAGAGGGAGAAAGGAAGATTTTGTGAATGGGGATCATTGGAAAACAAAATAATTGAGGAGGCTAGGGAAGGAATGTCTCAGATGTCAAAATGAATTTTTGGTACCTGACTTCAAATTGGTATCTGACTTATGCAAAAATAAGGTGCCCTTATAAGTTTTTGAGTAGGCAAAGTATATGACCAGGTCTTTTAAAAATGAATCATGTGACAGATATAAAATAGATTTCAGGAGTTGGAGATGGAATGAGGTGTTGCACAGGTCCAGTGGAGAGTTAATGGACTAGAGTAATAGCCACACAAGGGAGGAAGAGAATCTGAAGGACTCAGTGAATAATGCAACATAGAGTTTTGATGACTTTAAACATTTAAATTATGGTTCAGAATATATTGTTGTACTATAGACAGAAGTACAAAACTAGAATCAAGAATTGATAAAGGGTAATTTTTCATTTTGGTTTCAAATTGGATGATTTATGATTCTTAAAAGAATGTCAGATAATGGCAGGAATGGTGATACTAAATCTTAAGAGATAAGTTGATGCTTAAGTAATGTTTCTGGTGATGGTAGTTTACTTGCTAAATCATGTCCAACTCCTGTGACCCCATGGACTGCAGTCTACCAGGCTCCTCTGTCCATGGGATTTCCCAGGCAAGAATATTGGAGTGGGTTGCCACTTCCTTCTCCATAATACTGTTTGTAATGTTTAGTTATTTCAAGATAGACTAAAGTTATTTGAAAATGTATTAATTGGGAAGCAAACTTTGAGGAAAGTAAAAGAAAAGAGAGAGAGAGAGAAAATAATGTCTTTGCAAAATTCATTTCATAGCTATGAATTTTAATTTGCTTGCTTTTTGTTTTACTTTTTGGCAAGAAATCAAAGAAAGAGAGCCATATAGGAAGAAGTATGAAAATGTGACAAATTTAAAACTGAACATCTGCATACTACAAAAAGGAAAGTGAGAGCAAAATTTGACAAACGTTTCTCTTAGCTCAGGATTTATTATGAGGTGTTTGCAAATTACCTCTCCAATTTTGAATATAAATTACAGAATTACTAATGCACATTTGTTATTGTATAGCTTGTGTCATCTTATAACTTGGATCTTGCAGCTTATTAACTTTTCATTCTTATAGAAGCCAATTCAAAGAAGAAAATGATGCCTGAAAAAAGAAGTGCCATATATAAAAAGCATACTTGGTGCTTTGGCTAGAGGTGGGTGGATGATAAGGACAGAGGAACTGGCTGATTTTTAAGTAGAATTCTTTGTTGTACTATAAAATAATTGTAGATATGTAATTATACATCTATATACTTTGTAAAGAGCCATGCTTATCTCTAGTAAATAATTGAGAAAATAGCTTTATATTGACAGAAAGGAAAATGGAATGAAAAATGTAAACGGAAAAAGCAGTTTTTTCATGCACTCTTTTTGAATATAGTGTTAAAGCCAGACTTGGAAAAAATAAATCATAGTATGATGTATGCCATCCAGTTACATCAGAAAACCACAGAGTGAAGAATTAAGCTGGAAAAAAAATTAGTGTCTAAATGTTCCTCTTGTAACCAGAATTTAATTAATATGAATATATTAATATAGGAATATGAATATTCTTACTCTTAAATCTTTATTATCTTGATCAGTGACCTAAAAACACTAAAATGATATTTTCTTGTTAGTATGCAGTAGGAAAAGAAGGAAAAAAGAATCTGACCATCTTCAGAGCTACAACTTGGAATATCACCAGAATATCAGAGATGTTTATTTCAGATGTTGCACTTAGAAAAAATAAAATATTAAAGGGTTCAAACTAGGGGAAAAGTTAAAAAGTCTCTGTCCAAAGAGGACACATTTTATTATCTTTGAGTTTGTTAACTGTGTGGTGTTCATGCAATTTGCAGGTGGCTTTGTGTTTGGTAAATGGGATGAAACTACTCCACAGGGTTGATTCATTTGTATAGTTATTCATTAAACAGATACTGTGGGGTCTACTATAGTTATATTGGAGAAAATACTGGTATATCCCCTGGGCTTCCCAGCTGGCACAAGTGGCAAAAATGCCACGTGCCTGTGCAGGAGACATAAGGGATGTGCGTTCAATCCCTGGATGTGGAAGATCTCCCATGTAGGAAATGGCAACCCACTCCAGTATCTAGCCTGGAGAACTCCATGGAGAGAGACGCCTAGTGAGCTACAGTCCATGGGATCGCACAAAGTCAGACAGGACTGATGTGACCTAGCACACAGATGCACATACTCTCAAGGAACTAGCCATAAGGACAATGATCCAAAAATAGAAGAAAAGAAAATGCTGTTATAAACTGTAATAAACACAATGGATAATATAAACGACATATATGATAGAGACTTACAGAGAAAAGGGTTGGTAGGTCTATATTTAAGGCAAGGTGATTTGAGAATGTCTCACTGAGTAGGTAATACTTACCTTGAAACCTGGAAGACAAAAAGGAACTACAAGACAATTCATAGGGAAAAGTCCAGGCAGAGTGAACAGCTTGCCTAAGGATCATGAAGTGAGAATAAATTTAATATGTTGAAGACAGGAGAGGAAGTCAGAATACCTGGAATAAGAAGAGCTAAAGGAGATCTAAAATAAACTCAGAGAGGGGCCAGATCTATTGTCTGTATTAGTCACCAGTCTACTATTGCTACATAACAAATAACCTCAGAAATCTTGCTGGCAAAAAATGAATATTTATTTTTCATTAATAAATAATAGTTCAGCTGAAGAGTCTCTGCCTCAGGCTGGCAGTGATTGATGATCTGCTCCATTTTAAGCCTTTTGTGTATGTATTGATGATACCATTGTCTTGGTCAAAACTCAGATGGCAAGCCCAGAGACAAGCAGCAGAAAAGAACTTTGTTAAGAGGAACTTCAAGGATACATTGCAAAGAGCCAACAACAATATCTCATAAACCACTGTAAAATATATAACATAACATGTTGCATTTATATATATGAGGAACTCATGATATGGTCTAAGACATTCAAAATGGGGAAAATGTAATGTAAAATATTAGTAGCATTGGGTTGGTAGTTCCACCACCATGGAGAAATGCTGGGATCTGGTTCAGTCGTCTACATAGATCACATCAAGCAAAACATAAATTTCAGCTGCCACTGAGAGTATAACAGTTACTTCATATACAAAACTTACATATCTAACATGACCTCATTTCTTAATTATTAACCTTCTGGCAAGTATCCTTCTTTTTCTCCTTTCCCTCCTCCTTGCTCTCTTTCATCTACTTTTTCATTCTTCTTTGGAGAAACTTTGAGGGTTTATATCCTGAGTTCAAAACTGATGATATTCTATGATTCAGTTACAATTTATGTTTCTGTTATGAGTTACACTGAGAAACTATGTATAAAGTGCTTGGATCAGTGCCAGGCACATAGTATGCTTAACTGATCAATTTTGTCATTGTGATAACTACAGATATAGAGAAGTGAGAAATCTGAGTAATTTTAGTAGGATGGAGCTAGCGACTGAGAACAGTACAGATTAGAATTCTTAAGTACCTAACTCATGAGTGATGGTATTGTTTTCCATGATAGAACTTACCTGGCTTCCTGTATATTCCTAGCTTATATCCAAAGAGTTTCTCAAAGTGTAATGAAAAAGCATTTTATAATTTAAACTCCCAATGGAGATGATCTGAGATGAGAATTGGGAAAGAATTGGTTCCAGGCTCTATACTGCAAGAGAATTCCCTTTTTGTGGAATTGATGGAATTTATTAATAATAGAAGAACTATTTTTAAAGCTTATTTTAACCGGAACTGTAACTAAGCAGGATCCTGTGGAGCCTTTCCTGAACAGACCCTCTCCCGCATGTCCTCTGCTTTAGTTCCTCTCTGAAGTACCTAGATAACAATATTTGATGCATATTTCCTAAGCTGTTTAATAGTTGCTAAAACCCCCACCACATGAAGGATGTTAACTATTTGATGACCATGAACTCCTAGTCCCCAGGCTTCATAGAGTCTAAGCATTGATAATGTTAGCCATTAATGTGGCACCACCCTATGATACCACCCCATTACTTCACCTCTAACCGGAGAATTGTGCACAAGACCCTACAACCCACCTCCTTCAGTTGGTCTTTAAGGATGCTTTCCTGAAACCTATCAGGACTTCTAGTCTTTTGAGCAGTAGCTGTCCTGAACTCCTAGCTTGATACCCTATAGTAAATGCTGCACTCTCCTTCACTACAACCTGATGTCAGTAGATTGGCGTTACTGCACACAGGCAAGCAGTCCCAAGCTTGGTTGTGAACAGAAGTTATGAATTAAAAAAAAATTTTTTTTTTTGATCTAGACTAGCTGGTGGCTAAATTAAAATATACCTGAATACTGTTCTGATGCAAGTATGCTAAAGTATCTAATTCTAGTCATTTACTGTGACCCAAATGCACTTTAAAAAGAAAAGAAAAATCCCATTGAGTCTGGGCAATACTTTAATTCTGTGTTTATGAAGCTGAATTCCCCTTGGCTAAAACTTTCATACAGAAAAGGAGGTGTCTTGAAGATAATCACAAGTATAAATGTCTCAAGGGAGTATAGTTCAGGGCAGTGGGCAGGAGATGGAAAATGATTAGAGAAAGAGGGAGGATTCCGGCCAGGAGTCTGAAAAGCTTTTCTCGAAATTTTATTGTAGGTGGAACTGCAGAACACTTGAATGATGAGTCATGAAGATTGTAAATAATGGAGGCTTTACAGTTTTAGATGATCTATGATAGCATCTTTTGTTGTAGACTCTTTTATTTGTTTGCTTTTAATCAGAACCACAAGGCTCATGGTTTTCATCTGACTATTGGATGATTCACATATATTTAATAAATTCTGATTCAGTGTTATTCTAGAAAGTCAATCAAAAATGGCATATTTTCTTAGAAATAAACAAGATTTCCCCCAGCTTTAAAGACAGGCAGTTTATATTTAGCTACAAACTATAGAGTCACTAAACTCAAAGAAGTTAACTATATAAACATTACTGACCTAGACTTATTGTTTTATTCAGGAGAAAACAGCATTTTTTAAGAACCTGGATCTTGTATACACAATGGTCTATTATCAATTTAAAAGTGTGGGCAACATTATTCTAAGAATGTGATATAGCTATCAGCTGATAAAATCAGAGAATCCAACAGATAGTCTGCATTTCTATTCTTTAGCATGAATAAATAAATACATTAGCTAGCAAATGTTAATGACCACTCACAATAAATAGAATTCACAGATAAAATCTGCATTAAAAGATCATTAGCATTGGGGATAGAAAGCAAGACACTATGGAAATGAGTTTTAGAAGCTCAATTCTCTCATTCTGTTTTCTGGAAGTGAGATACATACCTCAAGATATAAATAAATCCACAGGATAATTTTAGTGGCAGATGGGGTAACGTTTCTTTTTTGCATTTGTAATTAGGGAAAGGGAGTTTAGATCTCAACCACAGAACCGGTCTAAGTCTCATGGAGGTTTTATGAATGTGGATGGAACAACTGCCTTGGAAGGTTCCATGTGCATGTGTGCCAAGTTGCTTCAGCCATGTCCGATTCTTTGCAACCCCATGGACTGTAGCCCACCAGCCTTCTCTGTCCATGGGATTCCCCAGACAAGAATACTGGAGTGGGCTGCCATGCCCTCCTCCAGGAGATCTTCCAGACCCAGGGATCGAACTCACGTCTTTATTTCCTGCACTGGCTGGTGGGTTCTTTACCACTAGCACCACCTGGGAAGCCTCGGATGCTCCTACACCAGATGTCATCTTTACACAGCAGAAAGTACTACTGTTTTGCTTTCAGTTCAAATCAGCCTTTGGTTTGGGATGATATAGAGTATAATTTTCTCTGTCTTTGTCTCTTTTTGTCACTTTCCATCTCTGTTTTTTTTTTTTCTCTCTGTCTCAAACTCTGTTTCCTAATGTTTTTGACTAATTTTCTGAAACCGTGTATTAGT
This sequence comes from Neotragus pygmaeus, assembly GCA_006410875.1. Classification (NCBI taxonomy): domain Eukaryota; kingdom Metazoa; phylum Chordata; class Mammalia; order Artiodactyla; family Bovidae; genus Neotragus; species Neotragus pygmaeus. The sequence continues at coordinate 32,596 of SJYV01005080.1, read as the reverse complement.
CTAGAATTATTTAGAGATTGTCATTTATTCTGTCCATTTTTATGGAAGTCCTGGCATGATTCAGCTATAGGTGACTCCAGGTGCTGACAAAACTGTTGTGTATCTTGCAAGACAAAAATCTCCAGCCCTTGGGTGGGCTGCAGGAGGTATGTGATTTCAGAAGGAAGACGCACTTAACATGCTGCCACCCAAATTTCTCTGGGGTTTCCCCACCATTTTTGAGGAGTGCATTCTCCTTGATCATATCTGTCCATAACCTTTGCCATTTTTCAGATCATCAAGCATCCATACTCCTTCATATGTAGCAATGTGTGTCTTGTTGAAAGTGTTACATCCTGTTGTTTTAGAAAATATTGTCCAGGTGCCAGCAGATGACTTCAGGTCTCAGCCTATCTCATTTCCTTCTGAACGATTCTACTTCCTTTATTCTTGAGGGTTAGCATATTGTATAAAATGGACAAGCCATTGCCCGGAGAAGTCAGGAGGAGAAGGAATTCAGGTTCCCTCCTTGGAGAATTTATTTTTCAATGCACGGCAGAGGAATAGATGTGGAGAGAGCTGGGAGCAAGCGTGGCAGGAGGGATAAGTTGAATCAAAGCAGCAATGTAAAAGGGAGCTCCAGTTAGGTATGTCACTGCATCTAGGGGCCGGAAGCCGTTTGTCTGGTGGCCTAGTTCTTTGCTTTCCTCTATTCTTGCATGCTCACTGAAGGCAGACGGGAAGCCATAGGGCAGTCTCCAGGAAGAGGCTGCTTTCCCCTCCAATCTAAACAAGAGTTACTGGGTTGGATTCTGGGGAGAGCAGAGATGGATCCACACACTAATGAGTCTGGTTAGGGGTGCATGAGGAGCTTGAAGTGGAAAATGACATATATATAGAGGGCTGAGCTTATCATCGGTAAAGTAGGTATCTATCTGGGAGGGCAACAGAATTTTCCTTCTTCTGTGAAGAGAGTCACTGGACCTGGAGAACTGTTTGGTTCCAAAGGTCTGTAAGCTCTCTACACCCCATATCAGTATGATCACCAAGTTCCACTATTAGAAGTGGCATGCTTCTAATGGGTTCAGAGATCAAGGTGAGATTAAGGTCCTTCTTTACTGGCACAAACTTGAGCTCAGGAACACTCTCTTGGGGGTGGGAATGACATGCAACAATTAGATTAATTCTTGAGGCAAAATGCTGGAAAAATCAACTACTGATTTTTCTCTTCAAGTTTCCCTTCCTTTGTCATCCTCTCCCCAAACCCTCCTTAAAAGAAGGGCTAAGAGAAGGGCCCACCCCATCATTGATTCCCATCCTCTAGACCCAGCAGGGGCAAAAGAGCTCTTTCCCCAGTAGGGGTGGTTGAGCAATGTGGCAAGGTGCAAGCAAGAATATAATAGGAAAAATAGAAAATAAGAGTCCAATGCACTACATCACTTTTTACTTATCTGCTAGTGGTGCTTGTCTTCTGAATAAGTATTGTAGACTTTCCACTGGCCCAAAGGTATATTGTTCCTCTGTTGTGACCTGTGGAGTTTTTAGAGGTAAGTGTTTTAGCCCAGATAACTGCACCCAACTAGTGATCCCTTGTAATGTGGCGGGAATGCACATAGTTAAAATTATTTTATAATGCCCCTTCCATTTTGTTAATAGTTTGTCTTTAGGATCTCCCTCTTGGAAGTCTTAAGAACTTGATCTTCAAGGTTAACTTGTGAAGGGGGCTGCCCCTCCCATTTTATCTGTGCTGGGAGGTGGCAGTGTCTTATTGGTATAACCCAAGATTGCCTTCTGAACTTGCCCCAGATTGATAATATATCATAGGATCCAGCTCACTTCTTCATGTAGTAGAACGTCAGTAGTAAGAAAGGCTTTCCCTAGGTCATCTCAAATGGGCTGAGCTGCAGATTATTCTTGGGGTGAATGCACTCTGAACAGTCAAAGTGAAGTGAAAGTTGCTCAGTTGTGTCCAACTTTGTGCAACCCCAAGGACTATACAATCCAGGCCAGAATCCTGGAGTGGGTAGCCTTTCCCTTCTCCAAGCGATTTTCCCAACCCAGGGATAGAACCCAGGTCTTCTGCATTGCTGGTGGTTTCTTTACCAGCTGGGCCACAAGGGAAGTGAATTGGTCCAATTCTCATGTGTAGCTGGTAATTTATCCCTAGGGCTGCCGAGATTCCCTGTGTGATCTTTGCTATGAAAGAGGGCCCATTATCATTCTGTAGGGACATTGGAAGGCCAAACAGAGGAGGTTTTTCCTTTTGCAGGGATTTATGGGTTTGAGATGCTTTTTCAGATCCAGTCGAGAAGGCTCAAATCCAACCCATGAAGGTGTCAACAAATACCAGGAGACATCTGAATCCTGACTGTGGTGTTATTTAGGTGGAATCTAACTGCCAATCTTCCCGAGTATGTCCCTCAGTGTGAAGTAACCAGAAGGGGATTGGGTGAACCTGCAAGTTATTATGGACAACAAATCACAGGCAAGAATCACTTGTTCCCTTAAGTCCCTTCCCTGAAAAGGTCTTTTGTCCCAAGTCCCATTGTGAATCTGTCATATAGTGGGGGACATCATGCAAACTCCTGGTGAGCTTCCACTTTCGGGTCTCAGGGATGAGAAGCTTGTCATCCTTCATATACTAGATGATGTTTCTTCTCTCATAGCTCCATTGTTTGGCCTTTTCTTGTTACTGTGAGGAATCCTGAGGAAGGCTAGGGAGCCCCGGGGGAGGGCGACTAATTACCAAGGCCATGATTTTCTCAAGCTCTAGTAATCAACCAAGCTGCCCTTTTTGCAGTTTGATCAACTTTGCTGTTTCCTTAGCTTCCAAGCTGCCCATCTTTTGATGGCCTCTCCAGTGGACTACCTGCGTCAGGAGCTGCATGGCTTCCAATAGGGCCAGGATTAAATCCTTCCATTTTATGGAAGAATTTCTAGCAGCTCACATTCTTCTTCTTTCCAAATGGCAGCAAGAACATGTAATACATGGAACTCATATTTAGAGTCAGAATATATATTTAATTTCTTATTATACCTTAATTGCAGCACTCTCATTAATGCAATTAGCTTGGCTTTCTGGACTGAGGTCTAGGGTGGCAGGACGTAGGCTTCTGCGACTTTAATTAGACTCAGTATGGCATAACCTGCCTTTTCGGGTTTCCATTTCTACAAATCTGCTCCCGTCAGTAAACCACTCGACCTCAATGCTGTTAAGAGGTTCATCTAGAAGATGGAATCTGCTGGAGTAAGTTTTATCTATAGTCTCTGTACACTTATGCAATAAATCTTCCCTCTAAAGACCTGGAAGCAGAATTGCAGGGTTCAAAGTATGACGCACTTTTAAGGTAACAGGGGTGTCCTTTAGTAGAGGCTACTATTTAGTTAACCTTCCCCTGGCCAATCAATGATGTCCTTTAACTTCTAACCACAGATTGTTATCTAATGAGGGGTTAATACATCTAAGTGTTGTCCCAGGGTGAGCTTAGGAGCCACATACACCAACGCGGCTGTGGCTGCTACTGCCCTCAGGCAGCTGGGCCATCTCAGGGCCACTGAGTCCAGTTGTTTTGCAAAGTATGCCATGGTTTCTGATCTGGCCTCTGCTTTGGGGTTAGAAATCCCAGGGCTATTCCCGATTTCTCTTGAATGTACAGGGTAAAGGATTTGTCTAATTTTGGAATCCCCAGTGCTGCTCATCTACTCAGTTCAGTCTCTAGAGTCTTGAAGGCCAACTAGTGGTCCCCTCTTCCAAAGGAGAGAATGTTTCCCTTTCTTCTCCCTTTAGAGCCATATATACAGGCTTTGCTATAAGGCCCTAATCTGGAATCCAGTTACAATAGGGTCCAGCCAGCCCTATAAAGCCTTGGAATTGCCTCCATGTGGTTGAAAGTGGTAATGCACTACTTGTTATTTTCACAAATCTGTGGCCATGGCTCCAGCTCCTGGGATCAAACAAATTCTAAACACTGAATCTTTCACCTGAGGCCTGAGTCTTTGTTGGGGGGACTTACTATACCCTTTCTCAGAAAATGTAGGACCTTGCCTCTTGAGAAACCTGTATGCAGGTCAGGAAGCAACAGTTAGAACTGGACATCGAACAACAGATTGGTTTCAAATAGGAAAAGGAGTACGTCAAGGCTGTATATTGTCACCCTGCTTATTTACTTCTATGCAGAGTACATCATGAGAAATGATAGGCTGAAAGAAACACAAGCTGGAATCAAGATTGCCAGGAGAAATGTCAATAACCTCAGATATGCAAATGATACCACCCTTATGGCAGAAAGTGAAGAGGAACTAAAGAGCCTCTTGATGAAAGTGAAAGAGGAGAGTGAAAAACTTGGCTTAAAGCTCAACATTCAGAAAACTAAGATCATGGCATCCAGTCCCACCACTTCATGGCAAATAGATGGAGAAACGGTGGAAACAGTGGCTGACTTTATTTTGGGGGGCTCCAAAATAACTGCAGATGGTGATTGCAGCCATGAAATTAAAAGACACTTACTCCTTAAAAAGAAAGTTATGACTAACCTAGATAGCATATTAAAAAGCAGATACATTACTTTGTCAACAAAGGTCTGTCTAGTCAAGACTATGGTTTTTCCAGTAGTCATGTATGTATGTGAGAGTTGGACTGTGAAAAAAGCTGAGCACCAAAGAATTGATGCTTTTGAACTGCGGTGATGGAGAAGACTCTTAAGAGTCCCTTAGACTGCAAGGAGATCCAACCAGTTCATCCTAAAGGAGATCAGTCCTGGGTGTTCTTTCGAAGGACTGATGCTAAAGCTAAAACTCCAATACTTTGGCCACCTCATGCAAAGAGTTGACTCATTGGAAAAGATCCTGAGCTGGGAGGGATTGGGGGCAGGCGGAGAAGGGGATGACAGAGGATGAGATGGTTGGATGGCATCTCTGACTCAATGGACATGGGTTTGGGTAAACTCTGGGAGTTGGTGATGGACAAGGAGGCCTGGCATGCTGCAATTAGTGGGGTCACAAAGAGTCAGGCACGACTGAGTGACTGAACTGAACAATATTCTGATCTGACTCTTCTGTCTCACTACTTCTCAGTAGGTCATCAACATACTTTAATAGTTCCATTTTTCAAGCTCAGTTCCCCACTTTGTTTGCCAATGTACTTCCCCAAAAGTAGAAGTCATCCACAAAACCCCGTGGCAGTATTGTCCAGCTGTACTGAGTATCCTCCAGAATGTCAGTGTCCATCCACTCAAAGTCAAAGAGATATTGTGAATCTTGATGTTGTTGTAGGGGAAAACAGAAAAATGCATTATAAGGCCCTGCTGCTGCTACTGCTGCTAAGTCACTTCAGTAGTGTCTGACTCTGTGTGACCCCATAGACGGCAGCCCACCAGGCTCCCCCGTCCCTGGGATTCTCCAGGCAAGAACACTGGAGTGGGTTGCCATTNCTTCCCTGGTGGTCCAGTGGCCGGGACTCTGAGCTCCCAGTGCAGGGGGCCCATTTTGAATTGTGGTGTTGGAGAAGACTCTTGAGAGTCCCTTGGACTGCAAGGAGATCCAACCAGTCCATTCTAAAGGAAATCAGTCCTGAATATTCATTGGAAAGACTGATGTTGAAGCTGAAACTCCAATACTTTGGCCACCTGATGTGAAGAACTAACTCATTTGAAAAGACCCTGATGCTGGGAAAGATTGAAGGCAGGAGGAGAAGGGGACCACAGAAGATGAGATGGTTGGATGGCATCACATACTCGATGGACATGAGTTTGAGTAAACTCTGGGAGTTGGTGATGGACAGGGAGGCCTAGCGTGCTGCAGTCCATGGGGTCGCCAAGAGCTGTACCAGACTGAGCAACTGAACTGCACTGAATGTAGAGACCATGCCAGGACAGGTCTCCAGGATGGAGAAGGGTTCAGATATAAAGAGAGAAAGAAAAAGAAGAAATGGTGGGGTGGGGTGGCTGCCGTTTCACACACCCTCCCCACTCCCTGGGTATCTTCCCAGATAGTTCCCACCTGTGGTCTTTTCCACAAGGGACAGGGGAAGGGTTCCCTCCCTCCACCGCGCCCTTTCTTTGGTGATCAGCCCCAGAAACCAGTGCCGGGGAGCTTTAAACCCGCAACTGGGACTGTTACCCCTGATTGAGACTTTAACCCAGGAAACAGATGTTGAGAAGTTTGTGACGACCAGGCTTCCAGACACTACACAATAGTAAACTTGAATCTCTGTGGTTCTCAGAAACCTCCCATCAAGGAGAGCCTTCTGGACCCTGATCTGCAAGGTCCCGTGAGCCTCTCCCATCTCTGTCAACCCTCAGGGTGAACCAGCAACGGCCAGTGGGAGCGAGATCTCACAGGCTGGAACGAGTGGTGCCGGAGATGCGGGTCATCCACTTTCTGAAAGGATGTGACAGAAGAGCAGAAGAGGAAAGGGAAAGGAGAAGTAGAAAGAGAGCGAAAGATTCGAAGAGCAAAACGAGCAGCGCGGAAGGATAAAGTGCTGCCTGAATGAGGCCCGGATCTCCCTCAAGAAAGGGACTTACCAAGTGCGAGGATGCTGAGGCATAAAGGTTAGGCTTGCTGGCACCGAGAAAGCTGTGTTTAGCTATCTAGATGAGACTTCCCCTGTCCAAACCTGGATAGGGCCAAAGGTCCTGCTGTGCTGGCTGAGTGCACACAAATTACGTTATTGATCAGATAGAAACCAACAAAAGCCAGAGGAGAGTATGAAGGAAAGCCTTTACTGGGGCTTATACTGCAGCATAAAGGAGCCAAAGCGTGAGTCAGGAACCCAACTGTGGCACTGGGTTCACTTAATGAGGTGAAGGGGGGCAGACGGCTGGTCGGGGCGGAGGTGGACTTCGGCTGGGCCCCGCCCCCTCCCCATCCCAGAGCGCTGTGGGCACGTCATGCGCAATCTTCTGCTTTTGCGCAGGGCTCGTGACAGTGGTGGAGGAGCTCGGAGGTTATGGTCACCCAGGAAGGTTATCAAGCACAAAGGCCGTAAAGCCCCTAGTTACTTACTAGCCACAACCTTCCAGAGGTCTCATGCGGGGGACACAGATTTTTCCTCTGGGTGTGTTTGAAGTCATCAGCCTGCTATATTTCGGTAGGTGTTGTCCAGACGCATTTGTTCAGGCAAATTCCTGGCTTTTAGCTTCCTCTTGTTTAAGAAAGTGTTGTTTGGGTGCAAGTGTGTGGGCAGTGACATCCTGTTGTTTTAGGAGGTTTTGTCCAGGCGCGGGTGGATATCCTCAGGTCCCAGCGATGCCAAGAGAAAGAATCTAAGCTCCATATTGAAGCCAAACATCCAAACACTTTCTCTTGTGATCCCCAGTAACCAGAGTGTAGAAACAATTAGATGTACCCATAGAGACTATCCCGGGGAGTCATCCACAGAAGTAGGGAACACTTTAGAAATGTTTCCTGGTGGTAGCAGGAGGCAGTATTGGGGCAGCAGCAGGACCAGGATGTGGAATGCAGCAGCCTAACAACTTCTACCTGGAACTGGTTTCAGGGTTGTTCTACCCTCTCAGCCTCTGGTATAACATATCTATTTTGCAAAGACTGCTTCTGCAGCCTTCCTGTCAACCCGAACTCTATTTTTTTTTAAATTATTTTTGGTCATGCTGTGTTTTCAGTTGTTGCTCCAGCATTTCTCTAGTTGAGAGTAGTTGGGGCTACTCTCTAGCTGCCATGCATGAGCTTCTCATTGTTGCAGAGAACAGGCTTTAGAGCCCACCAGCTTCAGTAGTTGCAGCAGGTGGGCTCAATAGTTGGGGCTCCCAAGCTCTGGAGCACAGACTCGATAGTTGTGGCACAGGTGGCTTAGTTGCTCCAAGGCATGTGAGGTCTTCCCATATCAGGGTTGGAACTACATATTCCTTACCACTGAGCAACATGGGAAGCCCCTCAAGCTCTCTTTATCATCCATTTAATTCCCATTTAGATTTTATAACTCCAACCAACTTCTATTCTTATATTGTGAGATCTTTCCTGGTATTTAAATATTCCCACTGAAATGTTTAAATATTCCCCACTGATGTCCCTCCTTTTGGTGAAAACACTGAAGTATTCTTTTTGGTATGGGGGAAATGCTGGTGAACTTGGGATGTCTGGGTGCTAAAAGATCAAAGTACACTCTGAGTGTTCTAACCATTTTCTTGGCAACAGTCCTTGTGAGAATTTTAGTATCTTTCTGATAGTTGCTCATGCATTTTGAAAGTAAACAAAGATCTTTATTTTCAAGGAGATTGTGAAGAAATGGTTAGATGCTTTCTAATTGTTTTCTCATCAAAAACATTTTCCCAGATTGACTTAATTTAAAATGTTATTCAAAGCCTATTATCCAGGCTTTGAAAATGAGAATGGGCAATCTGAATGGAAGGGCCTTTTTCTCACCAAAGTGTGGAGATCTGGCTAGATTTTCTCCTTTTGTTTCTCACAATTGAATACTGTTACACCTCTCCAAATCCTTTTGCATGAACAGCAATTTCTGTAATTGTGTTTGCAGTTTCAAGACATTTTGTCTTTCTTTTCTTAGAGAATATGTGTGATGTGTATATATAAATATGTGATTTGGTTGATGGTTAAATAGGTGTGGAGAAGGACTCAGAAACTATCTCTGAAGCAAAATGTTAGCATTTCCACTTCTGGAAACCTTTTGGTGATCCGGAGTAGAGTCTCTATGTCCTAGTAGCAAGAAAGGCAGTTTTCAACTGTTAAGTACAATCAGAACTGTTTTGAATCCTTTTGAGCTGGCTTTTTCCACTCCCGTGATGCTACTGGTAAACTTGAAGATGATCAATAGTTCTTCATCAGTCCTTGCCTCCTCCATGGGTCTCTGTGACCTCGAAAGGAAACTTCTACAAAAGGATGAGATACCTAGTGGGTAGCCATTTACTTGGGTCATAGGCAGAGAACTCTTCTGCTCCCTGCTCCACCCTCATTGCTTTTTATTACCAGTAGGGTCTCCTGAGTCTTCAGCATAGTCAGCACCCAGAGCGACCTATTTCAATTCAACAAATATTTACTGAGTTGTATACATGTGTTAGCACTATTTCTATCGCTGTGGGTACATCTCAAAATAAAACTCATATCCCTTGTCTATGATCTCTTCACATTCCAGTGAAGAAGAAAGGCAATAAACTTGGAAGGAAGTTGTGTAAATATTGATGGGTTGTGATAATAAGCAAGGTGGCCAGGAAAGGCCTTTGTGGGGAAATGACATTTGGAAAGAGATTTCAGCCTAGTGAGTCATGTGAACATATGTAGGGGGTGGGGGATGGTCCTGGATTAGTGACAGGAATTACAGAAGCAAGGCAGCGGGGAGTAAGCACAGAAGGCCAGCATGGTCAGAATGGAGTGAGCAAGTGACAGAGATGAGAAAACTGAGAGGGAGGTGGTCTATGACCAGATAATGTACACCCTATATAGGGTTTGATTGTATCTCAAGATGCACATATATTATGTCACATATATCAAAAATAAATTTATTATTATAGCATTAATAGTTTAGATGTGTTCCTAAGTGAAAATTTAAATGTTTCTTTTATCTGCAATCAGTTTTAGCAATGATATGATTTTATATTTTTATATATATATAAATGTTTATAGATATTTATGTATATAATATAGGTAGATAGATATCATGAACATTCCTCTAAACCATCCTTGTTGGGTTTATTTAAACCTGAAAACCAGCAACGTGATCAGCAGTGAATGTGAGTGAATAAATACAAAGAAAACTCTCAGACTGAGGCATTTCTTAAGGTCACATCCAGCTTTATTTTTGAATATAAAATATTTGTGAAATACCCTTTGGAGATTGTCTCTTTAATCCAAAGGAAAAAAAAATTGTGTTTGTATTTTTAGTGGGCATTAACCTTCAGGGAATTAAAAGAGGTTGAGGAATAAAGAGGCATTATATGAAATTAAATATATTCAGCCAATTAGATGGTAAACATTTTACCTGTTCTTTTCTTAGTAAAATGTTTTCTCCACCTTAAAAATAGTCTGGCATGTAAACTCTGTAAACACAGGTAGGAATCTTGGTCCTGCAGAAACATAAGATAAATATGGATTTGCTCCAAAGTATATGCTGTTCTTTTCCCAAGTTATATTAACCAAAAAAGAAAGAAAGAAAACAAAAAAATAAAAACAAACTTTTTTTTTTTAAACGAAACAGTTGCCTGTGTTGTCTAAAATCAGTACCCTTGGCCTTGCCTGGTCTAACACAGATGATGTCACACTAAAGTTTAGAGAGAAATGGTTCCACTAATTAAATATCTCATAGAAAATGACGTTTCTTGTCAAAGAGATGATACGTACTCTGGATAGGGGACATGCTAGAAGCAAACCTTATACAAGGTTGAACATCTCTTAAGTTCTAACCTACAGGTTCTCTGGGCATAAATTTTGCCAAAACTGTAGATATTATCCCAGATGCTGTAAACGTCTCCTGTGGAGATCTGAACACCTCTTTTTGCTTTTCTTCAGCCCCTGCTAAAGCCAGCTTTTCCCTCCTCAAGCCCTCTCTCCACACTCCCACCACCACCCCCTGAGTCAGCTGCCACTAGAAATTTCCTCTGGAAAAATTTTCATTTGAAACTTGCCTACATAAAGCTGTTACAGTTAGTACAATGCTAGATGTGACAGAATTCAGTTTGGGGCATCGGAAAAAAGAAGTCAGAGTGGATGCTGACTGTCAAGAATAGCAGGCTAAGACTTCCAGGACTTTTCAAGGTTGTAGAACCTGTAAAAGAGGACCTCTGTAGTTAAAGGTACTCTTCTTCTTGTTCCCGGACAGTAAAAAATGCAAAGGAATTCCAGTCTTTTCTAATGTGGAAACCACTTTTGAGATAAAAAGTAGGGCATCTCAAGTCAGAAACAGAGGCGATTACTTAGGAAAAGACATTTAGAACAGGATTCTTTGGACAGAGGTTCACCTCCTATATGGAAAGAAATTATCAGTAGCCATGAAGAAAGATTTGTGGTTAAAAGTGAAAACATTAATTTAAAAAAATGCCTCCATAGTACATATATGACCAAATGTCCTATTAGTTTACTAAGTGGGCAAAAAATTTCTTTGTGTTTTCTCTGAAAGTTCTCATTATATATGCATTTTTTTCAGTAATCATATTTTTAGTGATTGCAGTCTCCTGCATTGCAGGCAGATGCTTTAACCTCTGAGTCACCAGGAAAGCCCATTGTTATATGTAATGTGACATAAAGAAAATGAGTATTTCTTTGGTATTTCTCTTTTTTAATTAAATAGAGTTGATTTGTAGTGTTGTGTTAGTTTCAGATGTTAATAGCAAAGTGATTCTGTTATATATAGGTATTATTTTTCATATATTTTCCTTATAGGTTATTATAAAACACTGGGTGTAGTTCCTTGTGCTATAGAGTAGGTCCTTACTGATTATCTATTTTATAAGTTCAGTTCAGTCAGTTCAGTTACTCAGTTGTGTCTGACTATTTGTGACCCCATGGACTGCAGCATACTAGACTTCCCTGTCCATCACCAACTCCCAGAGCTTACTGAAACTCATGTCCATCGAGTCAGTGATGCCATCCAACCATCTCATCCTCTGGCATCCCCTTCTCCTTCCTCCTTAAATCTTTCCCAGCATCAGGGTCTTTTCAAATGAGTCAGCTCTTCACATCAGGTGACCAAAGTATTGGAGTTTCAGCTCCAACATCAGTCCTTCCAATGAACATTCAGTACTGATTTCCTTTAGGATGGCCTGGTTGGATCTCCTTGCAGTCCAAGGGACTCTCAACAGTCTTCTCAAACACCACAGTTCAAAAGCATCAATTCTTAGGCACTTAGCTTTCTTTATAGTACAACTCTTATATCCATACATGACTACTGTAAAAACCATAGTTTTGACTAGATGGACCTTTGTTGGCAAAGTAATGTCTCTGCTTTTTAATATGTTGTCTAGGTTGGTCATAGCTTTTTTTCCAAGGAGCAAGCATCTTTTAATGTCGTGGCTGCAGTCAACATCTGCAATGATTTTGGAGCCTAGAAAAGTAAAATCTCTCACTGTTTCCATTGTTTCTCCATCTATTTGCCATGAAGTGATGGGACTGGATGCTATGATCTTAGTTTTCTGAATGTTGAGTTTTAAGCCCACGTTTTTACTCTTCTCCTTCACTTTCATCAAAAGGCTCTTGAGTTTTTCTTCCCTTTCTGCCATAAGGGTGGTGTCATCTGCATATCTCAGGTTATTGATATTTCTCCCAGCAATCTTGATTCCAGCTTGTGATTCATCCAGCCCAGCATTTTGTTGATATACTCTGCATATTAAGTTAAATTAGCAGGGTGACAATATACAGCCTTGATGTACTCCTTTCCTGATTTGGAACCAATCTGTTGTTCCTGGTCCGATTCTAACTGTTGCTTCTTGACCTGCATACAGATTTCTGAGTTGACAGATAAGGTGGTCTGGTATTCCCTTTCTTTAAGAATTTTCCACAGTTTGTTGTGATCCACATAATCAAGGCTTTGGAGTAATCAGTAAAGGAGAAGTAGATGCTTTTCTGGAACTCTCTTGCTTTTTCAATGATCCAGTGGATGTTGGCAGTTTGATCTCTGGTTCCTATTTTATATATGGTATGTTTCCTAGTTTATATATAGTATAGTTTCTGTTTTATATATAGTATAGTTCCTGTTTTATATATAGGATAGTTCCTGTTTTATATATAGTAGTAGTTGTTATGGTTCAGTCACCCAGTCACGTCTGATGCTTTTCTACCCCATGGACTGTAGCACACCAGGTCTCCCTGTCCATCACCATCTCCTGAAATTTTCCCAAGTTCATGTCCATTGCATCGGTGATGCCATCCAGCCATCTCATCCTCTGAAGCCCTCTCCTACAGCCCTCAGTGTTTCTCAGCATTAAGGACTTTTTCAATGAGTCAGCTGTTTGCATCAGGTGACCAGAATACTGAAGCTTCAGTTTATATATTATAGTATAGTTTTGTTAATCCTAAACCCCTAATTCATCTTTCTCCCCATTTCCCCTCTGGTAACCATAAGTTTGTTATGTCTGTGGGTCCTGATTTATAAATACTCCATGAACTATTCTTTCAGTTAAATGAATGTAGAAATGCTTAGATGTGATTTGGAAAGTGCTTTCTAATGTCTATGTAAATATTTGTCTTTTTGGACCACTCAGTGTTTCAAACCTGAATACTCACTGTGCTAGTCTGAATACTGCTGTGTATAGAAAACTTACAGGTGCAGAAATGTGCCAATCCTGATGCTTAACCAATTCTGATCTTTTTTCCTTGAAATAATCATCAGCAGCTAACACATTTAAAACCCAATAGAAATGAGTCTTTTTGCAGTTTTTCAACTCAGAAGTGCAGATCTCAACTGCATAAAAATGTAAAATATTCCTTTAAATTATAGCCTTATTTTATTGTTACATAGACAAAGTGCTGTTCTGCACATAAAAGAAAGTCTATAATTATTATAACTGCTTGTCATCATCAGATTCTTTATAATAATTACTTGCTATATGAATTATAAACATGTTGATGAACAGAAGAGTCACCATTAATATCATGGTCAGTGGTAGATTTCTCATAATGAAGTTTTAAAAAAGGAAATGTATGCATTTTGTGTTAGGAACTGGCTTTTTGTTGGTCTCTTAATATGTCTTGTAAATTCTGTTATTGGAGGATAAGTGATAGTATTGGGGGGGAAAACAATCTGAGAAATGTATACTTTAATCAGCAAAACCTTGGTGTTGTTTAGTTGCTTAGGCCTGCCTGACTCTTTTGTGACCTCATGGACTACAGGCCGTCAGTGTCCTCTGTCCATGGAATTTCCCAGGCAAGAATATTGGGTGGGTTGCTATTTCCTCCTCAAAGGATTTTCCCAATCCAGTGACCATACCCATGTCTCTGGCATTGCAGTCAGATTCTTAACTACTGAGCCACTGGGGAAGCCCAAAGCCTGGGTAGTGGTGCCTAATGACAGGTTGTCTAATGGTCTTTGTACAATATTTCCTTTGGTTATGTTGTTCTTCGTCAGTTCACCAAACAGAAAGAGAAAAGGTCAACTTGGCATGACTAAAGCCAAGTTTTTAATATCCTTATATAGAAACTTTGAGCTGCTCAGGAAAAGTGTTTTCCCATATGCACAAAGCACGTGCAAATTTCCACTGAAAACACAGTTGGAAGATTGCTCAGGTCAGAGGACAGTGGTGTTTATGCACCTGTATGCTAGGTGCTCTGTTAGGTAGTTTGTGTTAATTATAATATTCATCGTGTGTTTGTAGAAGAAGATACCTGAGCTTTGAGGAGTGAGGTCAGTGTTCTGAAGGCCAGAGCTGTAATTTCAACCCAGGCATTCTGACTCTAAAACTAGATTCTACTGCCTCCTTGAAATTGTGTAAAAAAAAAAAAAGAAAAAAAAAATTAATGGCAGCATTTATTTAGTCATTTCCCATGCTGAACATTTGTATTACTTAGTATTTGCAACAAACAATAAAGCTTATATTATGCATCATAGTTTATTAAATCTTCTATTTCCTGAAAGCTGGGATTTTGATAGGCATATGTGTCTCCCATAATGCTGTCTGGGTGTTAAGTACGTACATAGGAAGCATGTAAATTATGTGTGTGTTTGCTCTGTGCCATGAGAGGAAAAAGTGACTTTGTGCATTTGGTAGCTTAATAATTATATAATAGGCTCATCAATATTTTTAGTTTTTTGCCTCTGATATTTGTTTGAATTGTTATTGCTTATTTAACCCTAAAGATTTGCCATACAAATATATTTTCATTATCATCATAATCCTAAGCCACATTCTCTTTCAAGTAGCATATTTAAATATATTTTGTATGTTCAATAAAAGAAACAAGTATAATTTACTCCACTTCATTCCAAACAAGTACAAGATAACAGAATTTATAAAATCTAATTTTGTTTCTAATAATTTTAGTGCTAACAGATTAAAAGTAACCATAGTAAAACAGAAACCTTTAGGATTTGTTCATTTAATTCATTTTACGAGATGCCATGATTGTAATGAAAGCAGAGTGAATTAAATGTACTTGAAAGAAAAATACTTTTAGTTGTTGGTATGGACAAAATATGCTTATGAAATATAATTTTTCACTATATTTTTATTATATGCTTTGAGAAAACAGTCTCTTATTAACATTAAAAAACTTATTGATTACTGAAATTCTCATGGACTAATCATTAATTTATTACCCACATTTAAATAGTTCCATGTGCATGTTTACTTTACTAGTAAATTCTGTTTTAATTTTTTCCATTTTTATTTGTCTTTTATCCTCCATAAAACAATTTCTGCCTTCATTTTACTTTCCATTTGACATATTTTCTTTCTCATAAATGTCATCACTTTCACTGTTTTGCATCTTACTATTGTTGTTCTTCATCTTAGGTAATAAACCTACTTAGAATCCCAGACTATCCTGTGCAGCATGTTGTTCTCCTTGGATGCTAATGAAATTGTTGTNAAATTTTTTTAAAGTAAATTAAAATATAAATGCAATTTTTTACTTTAATTAAAAAAATTAAAAACATATTTTTCAAAGTTGTATCTGGTGCTCTGATGAGATAGGTACGTTTAAAGCACAGCTGGCAGTAATATAAAACAGTATAATCTTTACAGAAGACAACTAGAATTATCTATCAAATATTTTAGAAAGGAATATGCCGTTTGACTTAATGAAGTCAGAAATACAAAGATTTGGGTAAAAGAATATTAACTCCAGTTATTTATAATAGCATTCTGTTGGGAAATGGTTATATAAATAAATGCTTTATTTTGGGGTATGGTATAAAGTAAGAAATTAACTGAATTTTTTCCCATGCGGCTAACTAATTGACCCAGTATCACTGACTGACTAGCTCAGTCATTCCCCACTAATGTAAGGCTATATACTTCTGCAGTGGTCTGTGGCATTGGAGTCTCTTCCACTGGTTTATTTATTACCCCATGTAAATATTACACAGACTTAATGGCACAATTTTAGAATGAGTCTTGATGTTGGATGCAACAAGTTTCTCTACTTTTATATTGTTTCAAAAACATTTTGGCTATTTTCCCCCCTCCACTTTTCTTATTCCATATACATTTTAGAAATAGCTCTTAAAAGTCCTCCGAAGNGGAAGAAGTTGACTGGTGATAAGGAAAGGCCTGCCTGAAGAAAGAAAACATGAGATGGGCCATAAATCACAGGATGGGTAGACCTGTGCAAACATTAAGAGGAAAATATTCTGGAACAGAGAATAATAGGTACAAAAAGCCTGATGCAGGAATGAACTCAGGACAACACAGTGATCCTGGTGGGAAAACAAGGAAAGAGTGGCAGATGTGAGGGGGAAGAAGTCCTGGGTCAGATAATGGAAGCTTTGGGTTTTGTTCTCACTGTGATAGGAAGGGTATGGAAAATTTTGAACAAAATAAGGGTAAGAGCCCAGTAATGTTTTGAGGGATTATTTTGACCATTGTATGCTGAAGCGAGCTACTGAGGGGCAGGAATATACACAGGGGTGGTAGAGGAGATGAAAAGTAACCGGAATTGGAATGTGTTTTGTAAGGTAGAGCTAACATAGCTTTCTAACCCATTAGATGTGGTGTGCAGCAAATAGGAAAAGACGGTACAACCCGATTACTTTGTCATTAAAAACCCAGAGAGTCAACATGATTGGCTTCAGACAAGGTACTTCTCTAATAGCAGAAATTATAAGAAGCACGTGTTGACTTGCAAATATGATTTTCAGTAGAGAATAAGGATACAAGATGAGACAGAGTGAGGGACAGTTCCAGTGGCACTGGTTCTATTCTTGAAATACACAAGATGGTTGCAAGAAGGTGAAGCCCAGGAATCAGGAAAAGGGAATTCGTGTTCTTGGACCAGGCTATGGTGGGAAGGAAGACAGCGAGATAGAAAAGGGAGGAAAGTAACTACCTGCCCCACATTTCATTTGTAAATATCACCAAGTCTTTTTGCTGAAGTCCTAATATTATTAACAATACTNCAGGAAAAGGGAATTCGTGTTCTTGGACCAGGCTATGGTGGGAAGGAAGACAGCGAGATAGAAAAGGGAGGAAAGTAACTACCTGCCCCACATTTCATTTGTAAATATCACCAAGTCTTTTTGCTGAAGTCCTAATATTATTAACAATACTAATATTATTTCTCAGTTGCCTTAGGCTTTATTAAGTTTTACTGATTGGCCTGGGGATGTACTCACAGCTATCTACATTCTATGGAGAAATTCATGCTGAGCTCTAAAAAACTGACTTACAAATAAACTTTGTAAGCATAATCTGTCTGTAAACTTAGAAACTGCATCAGCTCAGCTCCCTTTGAAAATGTCTCCCCAGCACATTCCTATTTACAGTGTGGTGGGGGCCTACATTAGAATTGCCCAGTGTGGGAGAAATTGCTTCCCACTGTGGGATGGGCATAGAGCTTTGTCACACATAATTTACCTATTTCTATGATTGCAGTTGTCAATGTTGAAAGGAGTGGTTTTGTAGAAGACTTTGGCATTAGATTTGCTAGTAACACAAAAGCATCTAGTTATCTCAAAATGTACAGGTGTTCTGCCTCTAAACCTGGGCTTTCTCCCACTATCCTTCACTGTTTTTCTAAAAAACAAAATGCTTTGGGGTTATATCAGAAGAGAAATTAAAACATAAGAGAAGGATCTGAAAGAAGAGAAATGAAAAGAGAGCTACATAGGAATGATCTTTTCAATCCCTCTAGAAAAAGGCTTTGCTCTACAAGATCAATGGGTTTATAGTGAGTCCATCAAAACTGGGTTGTCAGTGAGGAAGAGGGTGGGATGGAATGTAACAGGATAAAAATGTATGTGAGTGAATAAATACACATAAATTATATTGTGTCAGCCAAAAAGTTCAAATGCAAATGACCTTTTGGGACAGCCAGTGAAAACAAGTAAATGCCTTTCACAGATGAAGGATTACACCATGAACTGAAGTATTTCCCTCTTAGGTTCAAAACATCAATAGCAACCAAAAACTAATTGACGGAAAACTTTGAAAATTGAAATGTATTTTTCCTAAGAAATGAATTTTTCACTACCTCTTCAGAGAGCTTATGTTGGGCAATCTGTTTTCATGCTTCCTGGCATCCTCTGAAGTCCAATTCCTTCTCTCCTCACCAGCCAGAAGAATCTGCCTTGTACCCTTTGTGGCTGACATCCACCACCCTCCACTCACATTTCTAATAAATTCTAAGTCAGGGCTACATCTTACCTGTGTGGCCTAGGCCTACAGTTCCTGGCTCCATGTTGTTACCCATTTCCTGTTAGGGTTAAATGAAAGAGAGCAATAGGACAGAGTACAGAATGTATCTATTTTACATTTCAGCTTGGTTTGCGCAGTGTTCTTAAAATAATACTCTGTTAATTTTTCTCAATAGAAAGGAGACCTTCAAGTGCAAGTTGGACATGTTGATTATGAAGCAGCAAAGAGAAAGAGAGAGATGCCAAGAAAAAACATGCTATTTTAACATCAAGCAACGAAAAAGAGGCATGGGGTTATTTCCAGCCTCAAGTTAGAGACTATGTTTGGAACAAAACCCTAAGAGACCAGATGCTTAACTCAATCTTTAAAAAAAAAAAAAATGAGGTAAAATACACATAACATAAAATTAGTCATTTTAAAATGAACAATCCAGTGACATTTAGTGCATTCACAATATTATGCAACCACCACCACTTTCAAGTTCCAAAACATTTTCATAACCCAAAAGGAAACCCAACGCTATTAAGGCAGCCTCTCCCCATTTGTTTTTCTTCCCTAGATGTGAGCAATATGTCAGTCTGCAATTTGTCTCCATGCATTTACCTATTCTGGATACTTCATTTAAGTGGAATAACATACTTATGTGATATTGTATGTGATTTTTGTGTGTGTCTAGCTTCTTTCATTTAGGATAATGTTTTGGAGGTTCATTTGTGTTATAACACACATCAGTACTTCCTTCCATTTTTTACTTCCATAATATTGTATTGCATTGTATGGATTTACCACAGTTTGTTTAGTCATTCATCCACTGAAAGTCAATGTTGTTTTACTCAAAAACACCTAGAGACAAATATGTATTCATTGATGGACTTTATAACAGGCGATTAACAAGATTTTATACCTCAGATACAGCCAACTGATCAAAATGATGTTCCTTCAACCCACATAAATGTCCTCACCCCCCCTTTTTGTTCTCAGGGACCTTCTCATAGGCATCAAATATGCTCTCTTCAACCATCTTGTCAGTACATCATACTCAGTTAAAACTGTTTCTCCTGATTTTCACTGATTGTAAATCACTTAGGATTGTGCCTCAGAGAAGTTTTTTGTTGTTGTTGTTTTGTTTTTTATAGAGAAGGATTTCATTTCCTCCTGCTTTCTTATTTCTTATTTTTTGTTATTGTGGAGTAAGCTGCCATTAAGACTCCAAAAAATAAAAATATCAGCAATACTGAAACGTTTTTTAGGGTTCACACTTTTAACCTCTTAAAAATTTAGTTTCTGGTGCCTTTTGTGGCTTTAAACTTACAAAATTGGAACATGATAAGTAGAGGAATATTGACTTTTTTTTAACCTTTATATATCTGTGGTTCAAATTACACCGAATTCATAGCTTGGTGTTGGGAACAATCCAGGAATTATTTGCAGAAAAGCAGCTTGTCTCTCTGCTGCAGGATTGTGTTGAACTGGGGATAAACAATAATGTGGTGTAGTGAGAGACCCCAGACCTGAGGCACCACAGACCTGGCTTCACATTCTAACTATTCATTACTTTCAGTGCTTCTCCTCCAGGGGACACACTTTCCTTCTCATTAAAGTAAATTAGGTTAAGAGTTTTCTCAGAAAGATGCTGTATGTTTGAGTGCTCAGTCGTGTCCAAATTTTTGCAACCCCATAGACTGTAGTCCACCAGGCTCCTCTGTTCATGGAATTTTCCAGGCAAGAATACTGAAGTGGGTTGCCATTTCTTACTCCAGAGGATCTTTCTAACCCAAGGACCGAACCGGCATCTCTTGTGTCTCCTGCTTTGGCAGGCTGATTCTTTACCAACTTCACCACTTGGGAAGCCCGTTAGAAGGATGCTAATCCATGTTAAATGTTAAAAAAAAAAAAAAAAAANCTGATTATTATAATTCCTTGATCAAAACTGTTAACCCTTTATTGCTTTTAAGGTGAAGTTTTAACTCTGTGGCACATGGGCTTTCTTATCCAGCCCACTCCTGCAGTCAGATATAGTTATTTCTCCACAAGCATTCTTCCCTCCAGTCTTTCTGAGCCTGAGTACTGCCTCAACCCTCTGTGTCTCTGACCATGCAGTTCCCCTGCTCTGTTGTCTCATTCGTCCCTTGCCTCCATCCTTCCAAGCACAGTTCAAGTACACTGTGCTTTAGAGAGCCTTCCTTGATTCTCCACCATGGAGGACCAGGTCTCCTTGAAAGAGACAACTGCACTCAGCCGCACAGTGCTCAGTTGACTTGAAGCCACCAGCTGTCACTCCCTTTAGGATCCATGTCAACTTTTGAAACATGTTGTCATGCTTCAAGACCTGGGTAGCCCCAGCCAGTGACTATTACAGCAGTTATTACAAGGACCTCTCTTTTTATCTGAAGCAGGACTCCTTGAAAGGGTAATCTGTACTCAGGGGCTCCCTGTGGAACTAGACATCATTAGCTCTACATCTTGTTCAGAGGCTCCACTTGTCATTCCTGCTTTTCCATCTGCCATCTTTCCATGAGTGTTAACCCCCAGTAAAGCACGAAACTCTGTGTTACCATGTGCTTCCCAGCAGACACAAGGAACACATCCACTGAGAAGTCAATGCTTTTCTCCTGTCAATGCACCATACAAAAGTCTTCCATAACACTCATCACTTTGCATCACAGTGAGAAGTGTATGGGTGTCTCTGTCTCGCTTGTTATCCTACAGTGTTCTTGGGAGCAGAGCAAGTGTTACTGTTTTTCATATCACAGAGCTTTGCACAATGACATGGTGTACTATAAGAGCTCAGCAGCGTCTTGAGTGATGAAATTGGCATTAGGCCGGACACTGAGCCACATTTCCTTCTCTATTGCTTTTATCAGCTAAGGTGTCATCTCTTTCTCAACTGTTATTTCCATTTTTTATAATTACTCACACTATTCTATGTCCCAGAGTTTTTCCCTCTACAGTTATACCTCTTTGCAAGAGGTTAGATAAAACTCATAATGTAGTGATTGTGTGAAAAATGATCTTCATTTNATCACAGAGCTTTGCACAATGACATGGTGTACTATAAGAGCTCAGCAGCGTCTTGAGTGATGAAATTGGCATTAGGCCAGACACTGAGCCACATTTCCTTCTCTATTGCTTTTATCAGCTAAGGTGTCATCTCTTTCTCAACTGTTATTTCCATTTTTTATAATTACTCACACTATTCTATGTCCCAGAGTTTTTCCCTCTACAGTTATACCTCTTTGCAAGAGGTTAGATAAAACTCATAATGTAGTGATTGTGTGAAAAATGATCTTCATTTTTATTATTCTTTTTAGATGTATAACCTCTAGGTGAGTTTACTTATTTACTGATCTCAGAATTGTAATGGTATTATAGGCAAAAACAAGAATTGTTTCCTGGGTTGGGTTGGGAGGGAATTCTTCTTTTGAAATAGATTACCACATAACAAATTACCTTAAACCTTAGCAACTTAAAACAACAGCAGTTATTATTTCATAGATCCTATGGGTTAGAAGTCTGGCCATGACTTACAGGGTCCTCTGACTCTAGTTCGCTCACGGGCTGCAGCTGAGGTGTTGGCTGGGCTTGTAGTCATGCCAAGGTTTTCCTGGGAGAAGAAATGCTTTTAAGATCATGTCCATGGTTGTTGTTAAGATTCACTTCTGTGTGTTGTTGGACTGAGGGCCTCAGGGCTTTCCTGGCTGGTGCTGTAGATCACCCTCAGCTCATTGTCACCTGAGTCTTTTCATAAAACAGCTCAAAACATGACAGCTAACTGCATCCAAGTGAGATGAGCCAGAGGATGTGGAAGCAAGATGGAAAGACATGGTCTTTTGTCACCTAATCTCAGAAGTAACATCTGTTTATGCCTTCTCTATTCATCAGAAGTGAATCATTAAGTCCAGTTCTCACTGAAGGAGGGGTTACACAATGGTATGACTAACGGAAAGTCAAGCTCATTAGGAGCCTACCCCCATGTAATCAATAAACTTTATCAGCACTCTATGATTTCTCCCTTCAGCTCCTCCATAATAGCATCTTCAGTTTAGATCACAAGACTTTATGGAACACTTAGTTTGTGTAGACACTTGCAAACTATAACATAGGTCTTTCTCTCTC
Organism: Neotragus pygmaeus; assembly: GCA_006410875.1. Lineage (NCBI taxonomy): Eukaryota > Metazoa > Chordata > Mammalia > Artiodactyla > Bovidae > Neotragus > Neotragus pygmaeus. The sequence goes on along the minus strand of SJYV01005080.1, from coordinate 10,247 downwards.
ACTATTTTATTTAATGTGCATATTATTGGTTAAAATTTAAATTCCTTCATTCATTCCAGTGTATATTTATTAAGCACCTACTATGCACCTGAGGGCTTCCCTTGTGGCTCAGCTGGAAAAGAATCCACCTGCAATACAGGACACCTGGGTTTGATACCTGGTTTGGGAAGATCCCCTGAAGAAGGGAAAGGCTACCCACTCCAGTATTCTGGCCTGGAGAATTCCATGGATTGTAGTGTCCGTGGGGTCGCACAAAGTCATACACGACTGAGCGACTTTCACATGCACCTGAAATTGTACTAAATATCAAATTTCTGAAATGAATAAGGACTCACATTTTTAACTACCACCAATTTTTATGTATAATTTTAATTAGCTTTACAATAGAAGTGACCTTTTAAAACTTATCCTGTAACAGAATTTTTATAGAAAAATAATTAGTCTTTCGTAGAATGTACACTTTGAGAATAATACTATCAGGTTAGTTATGTGTTTGGGTTTTAGAACATGGCAGGATAAATACCCTTGTTTGAAAATGCATTATTGTACCTAATTTTGTTGGTCCTATTAATGTTTTGTTTACACCGTTAAACTGGTTGCAATGATTTAGATTCCTGTTTATAATAATGTGTAAACCCAGACATTTATAGTAGGAGCAGTAAAATGAACTAGACTAGTGCAATTTCAAAACAGTTGCAATTTTCTCTCTCTCTCCCATAATACTACTGATTGATTGTACATTAGTTTGCATTAAACTTAAAGTTGTATTCCCTCTGCAAATTGCTTTCCTCCCTTACTCTCAAATATATCATAAGTTAATTGTAAAAATACTGAGTACATAGATATAATATTGAAAACAACTTCTCTAAGGCCAACCAAAATGATGCATGTGGTTCGTAGAAGTCTTTCTACTAGATTGTGTATCATGATAAAACAAAAGCAGCTTGGTGTGACCAAAAGTTACATGGGCTGATTCTAAGAATCATTCTGCCTCTGACACAATAGAAGGAACAGAGGGTAGAAAGTAAAGTAGTTTAGATGTACTATATCAGTAACAGTGTAATAATGAGTTTGGGATTCTAAATATAAACAATCATGATAATTAAGTCAAATGTGAGAGAATAAAAAAGTGAAACTAGTTAATATGAGATGTATCTAGGTATAGCCATATTGCTGTTGTTTAGCTAATTTTTAAGCAGATTCTACACATGTATACATAATTTTTGAAAAAAAAGTAAATAATTGCATGGCCAAAATCTAGAAATGTCCAAAATAGAAAGACTATTTAACTGTGTATTATGAATCCTTTACTAGATGTTTGTTAAAACTATGATGGTTCAAATTTTAGTTCGTGGCATAGAAGCACCACCTGTGTGAAGTGTTTGCTCTACTGGCCTTTGACTCTAATTCTAAGAGATTTGGGATTACAGTTGTCCTTGGAGAACAAGGAAAGGGCTTATGGGATTCAGCAAATGAAAGATGTTAAGTCTGTAGTCTCCCTGAGGTTATAGAGACAGGTAGCTATAGATTTCAGTCATGAGATTGAAATAGTTTTAAATAGACTTATGTTGATAGAATCTGTTTATTTCCTTTGCAATGCTGCTGCTAAGTCACTTCAGTCGTGTCCGACTCTGTGCGACTCCATAGACGGCAGCCCACCAGGCTCCCCCGTCCCTGGGATTCTCCAGGCAAGAACACTGGAGTGGGTTGCCATATCCATCTCCAATGCATGAAAGTGAAAAGTGAAAGGGAAATTGTTCAGTCGTGTCCAACTCTTAGCGACCCTATGGACTGCAGCCCACCAGACTCCCCTGTCCATGGGATTTTCCAGGCAAGAGTACTGGAGTGGGGTGCCATTGCCTTCTCCATTCTTTTGCCATAGTGTAAACAAAATTACTACTTCATGGGGCTTCTCTGGTGGTGCAGTGGTGAAGGGTCCTGCCAATGCAGGAGACAGGTGTCCAATCCCTGGTCTGGGAAGATCTCGTATGCCATAGGGCAACCAAGCCCGTCCACCATGACTATGGGGCCTATGCTCTAGAGCCTGGGAGCCCTGATTACTAAGTCCACTTGACTCAACCACCGGAGCCTGCATGCCCTGGAGCCCATGCTTAGCAACAAGAGAAGCCACCACAGTGAGAAGCCTGTGCACTGCAACTGGAAAGCAGCTCCCACTTGCTGCAACTAAAGAAAAGTCCTCCCAGCAACACAGACCCAACACAGCCAAAAATAAAGAAATAAAATATATTTTTTTAAAATTACCACTTCATGGGGAGGGCTGATGGGTGGTAATTTTGCTGACCACAGAACATTTAGCAACCTCTGGAGAGATTTTAGATCTTTCCAATCAGAGAGACGATTGTGAGTGAATAGTGAGTAGAGGCCAACGATGCTGCTGAAGGCCCCACAGTGCACAGGAGAACCTCCTGCAACAAAGAATGACCTGGCCTCAAAAAACAGTAATGCTGAGTTTGAGAAATGCTGAACCTGGAAAGGAATCTGAAAGAAGTGGAATAAGGCAGAATGGAAAAAGTGGTACTTGTGTCTCCTCCACCAGTGTGGGTCAGGGAAGGAAGAGGAAGGAATGAGAGTTCCTGGAAAGATCGGCACACACCTGGGTAAAGAAGAGACTGATGTCTTGTTTTTCAACTGCAGCACAAGAAAGGAAGGCGACATTTATACCCTGGGGAAAAGATGGTGACATCTGGGCATGAGAAGTATTTAGATAACCTCCCTTAGTTTCCCACAAGTCTGAAGGTAGGATGAGGAGATGCATAATTCCCACAGGCCCAGAGTGAACTATGGAGTCTCAATGGGGAGTGAGCCAGGAAACCACCTCAAGGAAAAGGGGACTCATGGCGGATGAGTGCACGTGCCTTGATGATGGAGAGGGGAGGGAGGCTGAATGTGCACCACTGTCTACAGTTCTGAGATACAGAGACATTAGCACACAGGCCAGCGGCCAGCTCTGGAGTCTGAGGAGATGAGCTGTGTGATCCCTACCACAGTGCTGCTCAGCTAAAATCCTAAAGGAACGAGCCCTCTCCTTTCCTGTGCCAGCACCACACACACTGTGCTAATACCACCACTGAGAACTGGCATGCAGGGATCATGTCCTGAGCATTTAAAATAAGATGGGAGTGACAAAGGAAGAAAAGCCCTTAAGGGGAAGACAATGATATGGATATGAACTTTTGAGCATCACTGATGTGCTGCTTGTTTTTGTTGTTTAGTCAGTAAGTTGCGTCTGATTCTTTTGCGACCCCATGGACTGTAGCCCACCAGGCTCCTCTGTCCATGAAATATTCCAGGTAAGAATATTGGAGTAGGTTGCCATTTCCTTCTGCAGGAGGGGTTCCTGATCCAGGGACCGAATCCCTGTGTCCTGCATCTCCCGCAATTGCAGGATTCTTTACCACTGAGCCACCAGGGAAGTCCTCACTGATGTGCTTAATTAGTGGCTAAACTCTTCAGAAGTGTCCTGAAAAATTTGAGGATAGGACTGAATTCACCTGAAAGCTAATACAGTAAGTCATCTGACAGAGGCTGAAAAATTAGTCAAGAAAAATTCCATTTTAAAACCTTTTATATGGCTTGTTATAACTATGAAATATCATACTTGTTAAAATACTTCTGGTTTTTTTATTTCTTGACATTGAATAGTCAATTGTGAGAGATAGGGCCTTCTAAATAACTGATCATCACCTTCCCTTGGCTTTAGTGTTTCATTCCTAGAAGTTGTATTCTTTAATGATATGGAGGCCATCTGGTTTACATTTTGGCATCAGCCACCCCTTTTCATCTCACTAAATCTTACTCACTCTTTTTGTGTCAACTTAAGCCTCTCTTCCACCTGGAACCTTTCCCTGACCACTCCTGATAAGCTTTAAATCCCCTGAAATACATTTTCACAGCACTTAACAAACTTTGCTGTAATTCTTTATTAAATTATTCATCTTCTTTGAAGACAAAGTCAGTGTTTATGGCTTGTCATGGAATCTCTAAGACCTAACATAGCATTTAACACTTCACAGGCACTAACAAGCGTAAGTTTATCTAAGTAATTAAATCTGTTGAAATCTGCAGTGACAGTCAAGTTTTACAGCTAATTACAGCCCTTTAAACCTCCCACCTCCATTTCAATGTTCAAGAGCCTTTTTATGCCACATATATCATTTATGGAAAGTGTTTGTTTTTAAGATGGTACTTTGAAACTTTGTTGCCTCTTGTTTCTTGGGTGACATAAAGTAAGACCGTGGCATATAAGACAAGAAATGAAAAATTGTAGATATTTAAGTTAGAAACTCCCAAGGGTGAGATATTGGACTATTTTATAGAATCAAATACACATAGCAAATATTCAATTGATTTCTCTTGGATGAGGAAGAAAGTGACAAAAGCTTTCAGAGACTGATACAAGCAAGGTAGAGGGTTGGCTCCACTTGACCAAGTTTGTGATCTTGGAAGTAACTTATCCAAATGTCTGTTTCTTAATATGTGAAGATTGACATAACAATATCTACTTGTATTTTTGCCAGTTATATATTTATATCTATGGGTATGTGTATCTCTGTGTGTATTTTCAGCTCAATTCTTGTATAGGCTAAGTCATAATCCAGTTCCCTCCATAAAAATGATAACTGTCTTCAGCTGCTATTTCCAGTCTTGCTGGTAGAAGTCAACTGGTCTCTTGTATGACACCTTCAACTGATTAGGAAGGGCCCAGCTATTCTTTTTTTTTTTCTTTTAATTTAGTCTTCAAGTTGATCAGAGTAGAGACTAATCCAGGTTGTTTTATGCTCTCATAGCGTGGTGTGTTATGAAACATTTACTGGATTCCTGGTGATTAATTACTGAACCTGCTCTGTGACTCAAACATTTAGGGCATTTCTTAAAAGCAGGGAATTCCCTTTGACAAAACTTGCAAACGAAGGTAAAAAAATACATGTCCT
>SJYV01005077.1:46722-67704 GCA_006410875.1 Neotragus pygmaeus | reverse complement strand
CTACCAGGCTCCTCCATCCATGGGAGTTTCCAGGCAAGAGTACTGGAGTGGGATGCCATTGCTTTCTCCCCGAGTAATTGTACTGCCCTAAAAATCCTCTTTACTCTGCTTTGCTGTGCTTAGTCGCTCAGTAATGTCTGACTCTTTCGGACCCCATGGACTGTAGCCCTCCAGCTTTACTTTACTCTTTATCTTTCTGTCCCTACAACCCCAGAGTAACCTCTAGTCTTTTTTGCTTTCCCCACAGTTATTCCAAAATGTCGTATAATTGGAATCATACAGTATATAGTCTTTTTTATTGGCTTCTCATTTAGCAATATACATGTAAATTTTCTCTTTGACTTTTCATGTTTTGACAATATTCCACTGCCTGATTGCACTACAATTTATTTATTCATTCATTTACAGAAGCGTATCTTGGTTACTTACTTAGTTTGCTGCTATAAGTATCTATGTTCACATTTGATGGAGACATAAGTTTTAAATTCATTTGGGTAGATACCAAGGAGTGAGATTGTCAGATCATATAAAAAGGGATTAACATGTACACACTGCTTTATTTAAAATGGATAACCAACAAGGACCTACTTACATGGCAGTCTGAGTGGGAGGGGAGTTTAAGGGAGAATGGATCCATGTATATGTAAGGTTGAGTCCCTTCACTGTTCACCTGAAACTGTCACAACGTTGTTAATTGGCTATACCCCAAAACGAAATTAAAAGTTAAAGAAAATTTTAAAAATGAAAAGGGAATGCATTACAATTTTTTTTTCTTTTTTGTCCATCTTTCTTGTTAGAGATGGTCCCACAAAAGGCAGGGACTTTGTCTCTATCATCTTGTGATTCTTACGACTGAACAAAAAGCCTAGTGTGACACTAAATGCATCTAACTTGGGTCATAAAAATAATTAACATTAGATTATATCCAAATGTTATTTCATACTGTGATGCTAATTTGAGGAAATTCAACATTAGTTGTCTGCCAAGAACATAAATAAAGTGAATAGGGAAGAAATAGCACTGTGCTCAATACATTTGTACAGTAAACTGTACATCAAAGTATAACTCACCAGGAACCTACGGGTCCTTCCCAGGCCAGATACCCCACATTCTCCTTTTGCCTCTTAATTATAGAAAATATTTAGCCTCCTAGGCCTTCCTTGAGTCCCAGTGAGTGAATTTAGTCAGAAAGTAAGAGAGGAACGAGGTGGCCTGCAGAAGGTGTTCTTCTACTCCGTCTGGTCTGCCATGGAGTTGGCGAGGAGGCGATGGGCATGAGGGGCTGGCTCGGGTGGCAGCGGAGGCTGCTGTGGGTGCAGCGGCTCTGCTCGGCGCCAGGGCAGGGCCGCCGCCACTTCCGCCTCGTTGCCCGGGAGCCGGTGTCGGGGCCCCAGCGGGCTGCACAGGGCGAGCAGCGCGGCGGCTCCTGTCCCCCGGGCCTCGGCCTGGGCCTCCCGTTCGTGAAGGACGTAAGCGGGGACAGGACCAGCTCTTCCAATGGGGCTGCCTCTGTCTCCAGTCAGGCCCTCAAAAGCCTCAGGAAGACGCGGCCGCTGTCTCCTTGGTTTGGTGTGGATATTGGTAAGACCCTGGTCAAACTTATTTATTTAGAACCCAAAGACATCATTGCTAAAGAGGAAGAAGTGGAAAGTCCTAAAAGCACTGGGAAGTACCTGACCTCCAGGGTGGCTTATGGGTCCACAGGGATTCGGGACATGCACCTGGAGCTGAAGGACCTGACTCTGTCCTTCAGCAAAGGACGCAGAGGCAATCTGCACTTCATATGGGCACAGATAAAAAATGTCTGGAATCTCCACCCTGTCTTTTGTACCTAGGATAGAGGTGGAGCCTACACATTTGAGAAGGATTTTCTCACAGTATGCCTTTTTAGCTTGTGTACAATTTATGATAATTTGTTAAAAACAGTACCAATAGAAAGTGATGGAATCATTTCCATCTCTACTGGAATTTGAATTTTCTTGAGTCAAATTAAGATTAAATAGTGATAGGAGTTGCCATCTATAGATCGTTCTGTAGTTTACTGGCTTCCCAATTCAGATGAGTTAGTGAGAATCAGAACCATTAAAAGCATGGCATTTTGTTGTTCTTGTGGTATGAAAAAATAATAAAACTACAATAAGTAGAGTAAGGAACTACCAGTGAGGAGCAGTGTCACTGTTTTGAACAATTAAATCGAAAAATAGTTAAAAAAAATTAATGCCATTTCATGTTATAAAATTGTTTCTAATCTTATCTATCACATAATTTTCTTATCCTCTTCATTTATTTCTTGGCGGTTTTACTACTTAAAAATATGAGAGACTCTGGTCCAAAGCAGTGTTTTTAGACCTCAGGGCTAGTCTGAGATCATTGACAGTCGACTCTCCTTTCCCCAAATGCCTTTTGATGTGTCCTCTGCTGAACACTTATTAACAGGAGTCTGGACACTAGTGGGAGTGCCAGAGGGCACTGGATTTTGTTTTCATTCAGTAAACATGTGTGAGGCCTTGAGGCCTGGTCCTTTGAGAGTGAATGTGGCGGTAGATGCGAGAGTTGACAAGTGGATTTGCCAAGACTCCAATCTTCAGGGTGCAATGTAGATTTAAAAAATATCCAGTGACCATGGCTTTAATGCCACCAATGAGAATGTTATTGCAGAGATTCTGCCTTTACCTATCTTATTTTTCACCCCACCCCAGTTGAGTGTCATTGTACTGTTGGTGACTTTGTCTTCTTTCTTCCTTCTCTCATAACTGACTATAAGCATCATATAGAATTGACATGAATTTTAAAAGGAGATATTGTTTGAATTTTTCTTGGATTTTAGTTTTCAGTGGTTTCTTTTCTATGAGTGGGTAAATGGGAAGATAGCAGGAGGAGAGGACGTCCCCATCCTTTGTGGTCACAGTGGACTCTGGAGGATAACTGATAGGTAAAGGAGAAAATGTACCTATTTCTGGGACCCTATAGAGATGCTTTTGGAGCATATTTGGATACAATTCAGGCTGTTACCAGAGGTTGTGTGGTAATCCAAGGACAGGTGCAGAATATATTTTAGACCTCAGGAACTTCCTCTTAGGCTGTTGGGATTTCTCATCTGTATGCACCAGCACTGTCCTTGAAAACTGTATGAAAATGCAATGTCTAATAAATCCTGTTTGTGCCTTGAGAGTTATTATTATTTAATAAGCCATAATGAAACAATTCTAATCTAAAAAAGCAAAAGAAAATGAGAGAAAGTGGGGAAATAGTCAAGCGAGACAAATAATAATAGTTCAGCCATTAATGAAATGAAAAGACCTCTAAAACCTTTTGATGTGGAGTCAGATTGGCAGAATAGGAGGATGTGAAGCTCACCTCTCCTCACAAGTACATCAAGAATACATCTGCAAATGGAACAGTTATCACAGAGCACCTGCTAACACTAGTAGAATACCTTGGGCACCTAAAAAGACTAGAAAAATACCCTGGCAACCAGGTAGGGTGAAAGAAAGAGAAAAGAAAAGAGAAAACAAAATGGTATCTACATTCACGGGGTGAAAAAGTGGAAGGAGAGGAGAGAGTCCCACACCTGGAAAAGCTCCCTCGCTGATAGGGAGATCAGTTAAGACAGGAGGGGAGCTTCAGGGGCTCAGAGGATAGTGCAGCAACACGTCTGTGGCAGACAGGATGGAATCAGACGTCTGCTGAAGGTCCATGCTACTATCCTGCATGCCCCAGCCTGAGATGTGTGTCTGCTATTGCGGATGGGGGCTGAACACTGGAACATGGGATTTGGAGAGCAGACCCTGTCAGGGGTCTGCTGTCAGGTGCAGAGACAGACTGAAGGGGTGGGAGTATAAGGAGCTCCACAAGCAGGGATGTTTGTGGAAGAAGCTCAGGCTACCATAGAACCACAGTGACCCTGCTGAGCTACACACCAGGGGCAGGGCCACCATGGCAGCCTTCCACACATGCTGGTCCCAGGCTCCACGTGTATAAGGAGCAGCACCCACCTTAACAGGCTTGCATACCCCACCCACCACAGCCTCCCAGACTCTTGAGAGCCCCAGGGGACTCAGTCACTTGGCCCATCACCACTTATGCACCTTCTCACCTGAGTGAGGGAATGTGCTCCAGGTCAGCCCTGCAGCAGATACTGGTGGGAGGATGACACGAAGAGGTGGGGCTGAAGCCACAGCTGAGCCCCAGGAGTTGTGCAGCTAAGGGAGAAGAGCTGAAATCTCTCCTTGAGACTGTGAACCATGGATTTACACCCCAGCCACTAGCTTTGTGAACTCAGTGCCTCTGGAACATCTAAACGGATGAACATTCACACAGTGGAGATAGGCCTACCTTTAGCAGCTATAGGCTTTGGGCACATACCCATGGGGATTGGTTCAGGACAGGATCAGAGCTACCACCTTAGCCCCTACAGTGGTTCAGGTGCATGATTCCTGAAGTCCTGGGACATGACTTCAAGCAGGTGGCTTGGTGAAAACAATACCTGAGATACACCAGTACCAATTGCCTGTATTACCATAGTTACTGCAGAGTACATCATGAGAAATGCTGGGCTGGAAGAAGCACAAGCTGGAATCAAGATTACTGGGAGAAATATGAATAACCTCAGATATGCAAATAACACCACCCTTATGGCAGAAAGTGAAGAGGAACCAAAGAGCCTCTTGATGAAAGTGAAAGAGGAGAGTGAAAAAGTTGGCTTAAAGCTCAACCTTCAGAAAACGAAGATCATGGTATCTGGTCCCATTACTGGTGGGAAATAGATGGAGAAACAATGAAAACAGTGTCAGACTTTATTTTGGGGGGCTCCAAAATCACTGCAGATGGTGATTGCAGCCATGAAAGTAAAAGACGCTTACTCCTTGGAAAAAAAGTTATGACCAACCTAGATAGTATATTCAAAAGCAGAGACATTACTTTGCCAACAAATGTCCATCTAGTCAAGGCTATGGTTTTTCCAGTGGTCAAGTATGGGTGTGAGAGTTGGACTGTGAAGAAAGCTGAGCACCGAAGAATTGATGCTTTTGAACTGTGGTGTTGGAGAAGACTCTTGAAAATCCCTTGGATTGCAAGGAGGTCCNATGGTTTTTCCAGTGGTCAAGTATGGGTGTGAGAGTTGGACTGTGAAGAAAGCTGAGCACCGAAGAATTGATGCTTTTGAGCTGTGGTGTTGGAGAAGACTCTTGAGAGTCCCTCAGACTGTAAGGAGATCTGACCAGTCCATTCTGAAGGAGATCAGTCCTGGGATTTCTTTGGAAGGGCTGATGCTAAAGCTGAAACTCCAATACTTTGGCCACCTCATGCGAAGAGTTGACTCATTGGAAAAGACTCTAATGTTGAGAGGGATTGAGGGCAGGAGGAGAACGGGACGACAGAGGATGAGATGGCTGGATGGCATCACTGACTCAATGGACAAGAGTTTGAGTGAACTCCGGGAGTTGGTGATGGACAGGAAAGCCTGGCATGCTGCGATTCATGGAGTTGCAAAGTCAGACACAATTGAGTGACTGAAGTGAACTGAACAGGCTGTACATTCTTTTTTATCCCCTGTGCTATATTGTAGGTTCTTGCTACTGCTAAGTCACTTCAGTTGTGTCTGACTCTGTGTGACTCCACAGATGGTAGCCCACCAGGCTCCCCCGTCCCTGGGATTCTCCAGGCAAGAACATTGGAGTGGGTTGCCATTTCCTTCTCCAATGCATGAAAGTGAAAAGTGAAAGTGAAGTCGCTCAGTCGTATCCAACTCTTAGCGATCCCATAGACTGCAGCTTACCAGGCTCCTCCATCCATGGGATATTCCAGGCAAGAGTACTGGAGTGGGGTGCCATTGCCTTCTCCGATAATGTAGGTTCTTATTAGTTATCTATTTTATACATAGCGGTATGCATATATCAACCCAAGTCTCCCAAATGTATCCCTCCCCTTTCCTTTCTTGATGTCCAGAAGTTTGTTTTCTATGTCTATGTCTCTTTCTGCTTTGAAAGTAGATTCAGTTGTACTATTTTTTTTTCTAGAGTCCATATATCCTTTGCTCCTGGACACATACCCAGAGAAAACCATAATTCCAAAAGATACATGTATCCCAATGTTCATTGCAGCACTCTTACTCTTTACAGTAGCCAGGACATGGAAGCAACATAAATGTCTATCAATAGAGGAGTGGTTAAAGACAATGTGACATATATACACAAGGGAATATTATTCAGCCTTAAAAAGGAACAAAATTATACCACTTGCATACACACGGATGAAGCTAGAGACTGTCATACAGAATGAAGTATTTCAGAAAGAAAAATCAAGTTTTGTTTCACAATTTACTTCCAATATCCCCTGGGGAAAAACAGTAAAAGAAACATGTAGCGGCACTGATGCACACACCTACAGGGCCCCACTCAGCATTAACTCACAAGCAGCTTCCCTGATGTGGGGTCTAGTGTCCTCCAGGTCTCTCTGGCCCCCACCTACAGTCCTTGACCCATCCCCCAACTTGGCCCTGGGGATGTGTGTTTACAGTCTCATGTAGGAAGATGCCAGACAGTTTGACCTGACACTGGGGATGTGAGTGAATGAAAGTGCTCTCCTACAACTGCAATGGACAATGAATGAGAAGAGCCCCAGGTGGCAGTTGGGGTCTTGGGTTTCAGAAACCACCTGCAGCCAAGCTTCTTCTCCAGTGACTGTGGGAGTCAAATTCCAGGATAAACATGACCCAGCAGGAAAGTCAGACTCAGTAAGCCTGGGTATCTCAATTGTCACAGGAACATCAGAAACAATTTCTTTCTCAAGCAAGGAAGCTGAGATCCAGGGTGTGAAGTGAGCTGGGAATAAGATAATGTCTGGCTTGAAAATGGGACCTTGGAATCAGTTCCAAATGGTTTGTAGGGCAACAAGGCTTAGTTTTTCAATTTAAGCATCACTTCTCCTAGCATGTGCACACCTAAAAACACCAATAGGCCTCAGATGGTTGCCAAGAAAAAAACAAAAAATCGCTGGACAGAGAAATATGATTCAGATTTTCTTTCACATCTGCTCCCTGGGTTCGTCCAATCAGAGAAACCCTGAACCTAAGCCTTATAGGTGTCTGCATGCTCAATTGAGTCTGACTCTTTGCCACCCGAAGGACTGTAGCCCAATACACTCCTCTGTCCATGGACATTTCCAGGCAAGAATACTGGAGTGAGTTGCTGTTTCATACTTCAGGGGGTGTTCACAACCCAGGGATCCAACCCTCACCTCTTGAGTCTCCTGTATTGCAGGCAGGTTCTTTACCACTGTGACACCTGAAAGCCTAAGCCATAGCCAACTATAAATAATTGTCTGATGGGCTACTAGAGGACAGCCTTGTTCCAGCGAGTGGGCTGAATTTGGCTCCCAGGGTTTTCTCTTAAGTTACTGGCTTCCAGAATCAAAACACCACAATTTGTAAGAGGGGATGGCTGACACATGAGACTCTGCCTCGGGTTCTGTTTGTCACCATGGCTGTTTCACCAGGTGATCTTTGAGTGTCAAACAACAGCCCTGTCATTTATGGAAGATTTATTCTGCACCAAGCTCTGGACTCTGTGGTTTTATCTGAGTTAGAGAGCATATGGTACCCATTCCATAGAAGGAGAGATAGATTCAGAGAGGAGCAGTAACTTCTTTGAAGGCACACAGCCTGTAAGTCGTGGAACCGGAAGTTCTGTTGGTTGATGTTCTTAAATACTGCTCTATGCCAGCTATGTTCTGCCCACTTTGAGCTTTGTAATTAAATACTGGAGTCATGGGCTCTTGTCTTCCAGGAGGAAGTATGAAAGAGAATAAGATTAAGATTTTTTCCACATTGCTTTCTCTGAAGAACCCGTTATTCAGAAACCCATTATTCAAAACCTGCACTGATAAAATAAAAGTGGAGTGGCGCCATCTACTGCAGTGGTTCCTAATGTCTGGTCCCCCAGCTAGTAGTATCAGCATCAACTGAGAACTTATTTAAAATTTTATTTAAAGATTTTATTTGTTTTATCCGTTTGTTTTATTTTGGGCCATGGTGGGTCTTCACTGCTGCTCTCAGGCTTTCTCTGGCTGCAGAGAAAGGGGCTACACACTTCTCATGTGGTGGTTTCCCTATGGAGCACAGGCTCTAAACGATCTGGCTTCCATAGTTGTGGATCTCAGGCTCTAGAGCGCTGGCTCAGTAGTTGTGGTGCAGGGGCCCACAGCTCCATGGCATGTGGGACTCTCACAGACCAGGGGTCAAACCAGTGTTCCCTGTATTGCAAGGAGACTTCTTAAGTACTGGATCATCAGAGAAACCCTGAGAACTTTTCAAAAAGTGACTTCCCAGCCCCACCCCAGACCCACTGTCCAGAAATTCAGAGGGTGAGACCAACATCAGTGTTTTAACAAGTACCCCCTGACCCCAATACCTACCACATCTGCCAGAGATGCTGAGCCTCTTCACTTTGAGAGACCAGGTGAAGAAGAGAGGAAGAATAAAGGTCCTCTCTGGCTCAATCCCACCCTCATTTCCACTCTTTTAGGGAGAGTAGGGAAATCCTCCACTAAATCCAATGTTAGTGCTTGCTATTGGTCAAGGAGTACAATTATTAACCTGCTAGGAAAGTTTTTAACTTACATTGGAACCTTTTATAATCTGATTCAAGTATTTCTGATCAGTTCAGTGTTAAGAGCCAAATTTAGACTGTGTGTGTGTGTGTGTGTGTGTGTGTGTGTGTGGTCATGGAGCACTAAGGATTCATCAGTTCCACTTCCACTCTCAACCTTTGTCCTCCACCTTCTCAATGTCCAGAAAGGACTACATAGATAGAGGGCTAAGTGATGGAACATGTACTGAGCCAGAGGACTCCTGCCTGCTTCCAGGATGCAGATGAATCATGCCCTCCCCAATCAAAATATCCACATCCACAACCCTGGAATATGTGAATAAGATTATTTATATTCAAGAGGAATTTTGCAGTTGTGATGAAGAATTTTGAGATGTGGGGATGATGCTCCAGGCGATTCATACAGTGCTGTGGTGGTGTGGAAGTTTTCAGAAGTGTGGGACATCCTGGGAGCAAGAGCTAATACAGGAGCTCTCAATGTGGCCAGATTCCAAACGGGCCATTCCAGGATGTGGGAACATGGAGGGTATTCAGGGGATCTTCCTTGCCTGAGCAGTAATCAGCTGTTAAGTTGTGACAGAGCAAAATCAGAGACAGACACAGGTGTCAGTGGTAAAGTCACATTTTATTCAAAACTTTGCAATACAGGAAAATATACCCCATATGAAAATGGACTTTATTTGTGATTCAGTGGGCACAAGTATGGATTCAATGCCAAGAAGCAGGATTTTGCTGGGTGTAAAATTTCTAAGAGGAGACATCAGATCTGGGAGGGATTCTGGATGAACCAATCTCGAAGATTTCTTGCTAAAGGGAACACAACATTATCAGATAACAAGAATGGGTGGTGAGGAACTTTGATCAGATTTTGGAGGTGATCTGATGTCAAGAGTGTGGTTTCTTCCAGAACAGAGTTACAATTCTTATTCAAAATGAATTTTACATGAAAACCCACAGACCCTCTTGAGAGAAGTTCAGGAACCTGAATAATTGTTGATCAAACAAAGAATGCTTTTATTTATTTAATTTATTTATTTTAATTGGAGGTTAATTACTTTACAATATTGTAGTGGTTTTTGCCATACATTGACATGAATCAGCCATGGGTTTACATGTGTTCCCCATCCTGAAAAGGGAACCCTCTTACTGTTCGTGGGAATGAAAACTAGTACAGCCACTATGGAGAACAGTGTGGAGATTCCTTAAAAAAGCTGGAAATAGAACTGCTTTATGACCCAGCAATCTCACTGCTGGGCATACACACTGAGGAAACCAGAATTGAAAGAGACACGTGTACCCCCAATGTTCATCACAGCACTCTTTATAATAGCCAGGACATGGAAGCAACCTAGATGTCCATCAGCAGACGAATGGATAAGAAAGCTGTGGTACATATACACAATGGAGTATTACTCAGCCATTAAAAAGAATACATTTGAATCAGTTCTAATGAGATGGATGAAACTGGAGCCGATTATACAGAGTGAAGTAAGCCAGAAAGAAAAACACCAATACAGTACACTAATGGATATATATGGAATTTAGAAAGATGGTAACGATAATCCTATATGCAAAATAGCAAAAGAGACAGAGATGTATAGAACAGTGTTTTGGACTTTGTGGGAGAAGGCAAGGGTGGGATGATCTGAGAGAATGGCATTGAAACATGTATATTATCATATGTGAAACAAATAATGCTTTTAATTAAAGGGATTTTGTTGGGTCACTGGGTGGACTGTGCAAATACTGATGTAGTGAAGTATGCAGTTAACTTGGGAAAAAGTGAAGGTCACTAATGCTGTGCAGGAAGGGTTCAGGCAGGTCACGGGGGACTTGGAATAAACTGGAAATACTTTGTAAGATTTCCATGATCTGAGTAATATTTTCTCTCTCTCTCCAGTGGTTGCAGGGAAATGATTTTATCAGCCAACAAAAGAGCAGGAATGGAGAGTGAGGAGAGAGCACAACCTTCAACCTGGCTTGATCAGAACAGTTGTATTGGATACACAGGAGGCACCACAGCCTTGGCTGTTTGCAAGCAGCTTGGCTATGGTTTTTCTTGTGGTCATGTATGGATGTGAGAGTTGGACTGTGAAGAAGGCTGAGTGCCAAAGNTAAAAGAATTCCATTATAAATCAGCTCTCTCAGAGATTCTTAGACACCTCTTATTTTTTAAAGATTTCATGCAGCAAATTCATGGACCTTATTCTCCCATACTGAAGAGCTATCAGAAAATAAAATAATTTATATGAGCAAGATATAAAAATCATATTAGAGAACTCCAGGATAATTTTCAAAATGATGTACAGTGTTTTAACTGTATACTTCTCATTGAACATAATGAGATACTCTTCTAAAACATACATCCAAGTGTTTTATTTGTACAATACACTTGGTTCCCAGGCATGTAAAATTATAATGTTTATATAATATTAGTATGTTTATATTATCATGTTTATATCAGTATAATTATGAATGTTTGTACTATTATAGATGAGTTTTCATTATGCTATCACTAGCTTCTTGATAGCATAAAGATCTAATTTTCAACTTTATATTTGAATGTGGCAAGACAGTATTGTCTAATAGGAAAAATGTTATTCTTTATGTACAATTTGAAGTTTTTATGTACAATTTGCATTAGAAATCTTCCACTAAGATATTTATGTTCTTGTGAATATAGCCTTCTAAAGTAATACTCTAGTTTGAGAAAAATATGGCACTGTAGTGATTTTTTGTTATAAAACAAATACAGTCTCAACACCTTGCTGGTCTGCTGTAAATATATGATTTTTAATAAAACAAGAATAAACATTTAAATATTTCTTTGGCAAAATATATTAGTTATGAGCTGTAATATGCCTGTAGTCCTAAATTTTTTTCTAACTATAAGGTGTCCACTGTGCCAGATTATATGATGACTTCACAATATGGGCAAATGTTCACCAGAAACCATAAGGTGGTTTCTAATAAAGTCAGCTATTACATAATACAAAAAGCTATTACATAATAATTCATTTCAACAGTTCCAAAATAGAAAATAATTGGAAAAAAAATTGAATAGGCTAAATACATTAGGTTCTCTGAATTTCTTTTTGCTAGTATTTAAGCAACACTCACAAAGCATTTTATTATCATAACGTCTTAGCAGTAGAAATAATATCAATGACCTCATAGACTAACTTTTCCTTTTTCCTCCATTTGCAGATGAGTGACTCTAAAGATAATGATTATATGATGTTTTCTCTAATTAAAACAATTCTACTGATTTTTGAATCTAAAACATTATTTTTACCTTTAAATCTATTTTTAAAGCTAAGTTTTGCACAAAGCTTACAGTTTGTTAAGTGTAGACCTCACCCACCCACAGGCCCCCCTACAGGTGATTATAAAATAATTAAGCAGTAATCTCCCTGAGTTTTTAATTCATAGAGATGCTTCATTTGTTTTTAAGCAATTGTCATGATTGCTACTTAGTACAGAGCCTATTTATAGTGACTCAAGACAATATTTAAGACACCCATATCACAGGCGCAGCTCAGGCAGAGACAGCTCTGAGCTTGATAAGACAGGTGCTCTTTTATTAGTAGTAATCTGTTGGAGCCATGCTCTCTGCTTGGGTGTTAACAGCTCATCAGAGAACTGCTGGTTAGGATCTGGAACTGCTGTGGCTAAGAGGCAGTAAGTAGAACACAGTAAAGCATGTCCACAACTCTCCGTGGTGACTGGGTGGGGCGAGGAATGTATGTGTATGTGAGAGGGTGGGGATTAAGGAAAATGGGGGTTAAGACTGAGGGGCCATGGAGTGGGGGACCAGTGGGAACAGAAGGGACCAGGGAGGCTGTGTATCACTACAAGAGGCTATCCCTAGAGGGACCCCAGGAATCCAAATTAAAGAAGGGATGAGTGAAGTGAAATAATGAAGGCATCTCTGAAACTTCATTCTCACGCACCCGCACACACACACACACACACACACACACACACATACACATACACACACACACACGAAGAGTCTGTGTGGGTTGGAACAGATCANAAAAAAAAAAAGAGTGGACATCACTAAAAGTTAATAGTAAGAGATGTACTTACTAGGCAAGCTACCTAGGCAGGCTACCTTCCTAACATGCTTGGGCCCCAGACATCCATCTCGGGCAGGTGAGGCTTCTGGGTGACATGCATAGAGGACCAACCTGGGCAAAATCCCACAATATCCACAGAGGATGACAGTCTGCAAGGGCTCATTTACATCCCTGCTTTATCTGCAAGTCATCTACCAATTTTTATGATCCCTTTGACACCTGCCCCATTACCATCATCTCCAGAATCATGCATTTCCCATATATTATTTACCACGTCTGGAGCAAAAAACAACCTTTTACAGACAAGGAATTTGAGATAGGCTCATTGTAGTCACAAAACTGGAGAACACAGAGCATCAGTTCAGAAATGCTCAGGGCTAGAGGAGTTCTCTGTGTTCAATGCCCCCTTTCCTTACCTATTTTCCTAAGTCATCTAGGAAAGATATCTCTTCCTAAGAAATCAAATACCGCCCCCCCCCCCAGATTCTAACCCCTAGTCTAGAGCTTCCTATCATAGTTCCGCTTTCAAGAGCCTTTCTCCCAGTTTGGACCCCTACCTTGATTTGTGTGCTTATGTGATACCACAGTTCGCAATGGAGCAGCAAAGGGGACAGTACATTTGATATTCTAGTGTTGGGTTCACTGTTACCTGGGCAGTGGTACACACTCACCTGAGCATCTGGTCCAGGCAGCCTTCGAGGTAGAAGGGAGATTCCAGATGGAGATTCCGGAGGCAGTGCAGCTTCAGGAACTGAGAAGTAATTTTGACAACGTGCTCTTCCTCCTGCTCCTCGGGATCAGGCATGTGAATGTGGGAGATGAGGAGTCTCTGCAAGTTGCTCATCTGGCCCAGGAGAGGAGCAAACATGGCCAGGGTGGACAGATGCCAGGTGCAATTCACATGTAACTCCTGGATACAGTCCAGCTGCACCATACTCAGGACCTTCATAATATTATCCATGGAAAATGAAATAATCCTCAGCTTCTTACAACACAGGTGTATGGAAGCTTTCCTCTCTTCCACCCATCTCATAAGGTAGGTAAGGAATCCACCCATGCTCCTTTCCTTGAGGTGAAGTTCTATGAACACCTCGAAGGGAGCCAAGGGCTGCTCAGTCCTCGACGTGTCCTCAGCCCCTGGTGCCATTGAAGAGCTTAAGGACACATGGATACTGGATCCAGACCACATTCTCCAGAAGTCCTGGCCAGTGTTCCTTAAATCCAGCACACGCAGTTTACACCTCCTGTCGGGAAACAGCAAATTGGCAGTGATGCTTCTAAGATCCACAAAAAATTTAGGCAACACTCTGACTTCCCACCTGAGCTTTTATTTCACATTCCCAATGTCACAAGCTGCCTTGCCCTCTTCTTCCCTCTCTGCTTCACCTTCCTTCATCTCCTTTTCCATTTCCATTTTCCCTAACGTTCTACCCTAGTGCCCTTAAGCATCCCTGTGAGGAGGCTGGCACATGTACTTTCATGTTTCTTTGACTCTTAGGCGCTCCTACACTGCTAGAAGGCATTTTCCAGAGTGAGCTTAGCAATGGCCAAGTCTCAGTGTTTCTTCATTGGCATCACCGGNCCTTAAGCATCCCTGTGAGGAGGCTGGCACATGTACTTTCATGTTTCTTTGACTCTTAGGCGCTCCTACACTGCTAGAAGGCATTTTCCAGAGTGAGCTTAGCAATGGCCAAGTCTCAGTGTTTCTTCATTGGCATCACCGGAAGTGGCTGATCCATACATGTGCCATCTACTCTCCTGATGTCAGCTGTCTCTTCTTGACTGCTCATAACCTATCAGATTACCTGCATCAGACTCACCTGGGCTGATCCTTCTGTGTGAGCAGGACATCAAGGCCATCCAGCACTGCTTGTAAGGTTCCCAGATGAGGTGTCTGCATCAGGCCCCCCAGAGGCAGGCGGACAAAGGGCCAGGCTTGCACCAAGGCCTTAAGGATCTTTCTGCGTCTTCCACAGAATGCTTCCATGAAGAGTGGGGGGAAGACTTCAATGGGCAGATACTCCAGAGCAGAAATGGACAAGGTTTCATCAGTTAGTAGGCTCTTTCTTGCCAGGTTCAGGAGTCTCAGGGGGTTCTGGACACTCATTCTGAATCTACTCCTGAAGGGATCCTGTGAGAACTTGCAGGAAAGAAAGCATAATTCTCAGGTAAGCATGAACACCCCTTCATCCGTTTCCCCATCCTTCAGAGGACCCATCTCTGAACAAAAGTCTCTGCTCTGATAGTTGTGGAATAGCCTCAGTTTTGAACAATTTCACTCCAGTCCAGGTTAAGTGAGGAAAAAGTGATAGCTATGCCTCACAGACACCAAAACAAGCATTTCACAAGGACTAAGCATCAGACTTTACTTTGGGGGGCTCCAAAATCACTGCAGATGGTGATTGGAGCCATGAAATTAAAAGACATTTACTCCTTGGAAGGAAAGTTATGACCTACCTAGATAGCATATTCAAAAGCAGAGACATTACTTTGCCAACAAAGATTCATCTATTCAAGGCTATGTTTTTCTCCAGTGGTCATGTATAGATGTGAGAGTTGGACTGTGAAGAAAGCTGAGTGTCGAGGAATTGAGGCTTTTTTTTTTTTTTCTGGAAACCTTGAAACAATTTATTGTGTGGCTTTATACAAGATTAACAATTTCCACACCACCCCCAACACCAACATAGTCGCTGCACAAAAGCCACAGCCCTTTTACACCCAAGAATCGCCAGCAAGGGGAGCCCGCAGCGTGGTGGCCGAGACGCCTCCGCCTGCAGCCCTCCTTGCTGTGGCTCAAGTCACTCACTCTTCTGTTACCACAAATAAAGCATCAACAAGGAAAAGAAACCTCATCAACTCCCCATCAAAGAAACGTTTCCCTGAGGCAAGAGGCATCGCTAGATTCCTAAGGAGGAGGGCATCCTGCTCTGGCCAAAAGCTGGGTGGTGCCGGGAGGTGGGCACCTGGTGTCCTCCCGCCACTCAGCACTCTTGGACGGACGGCCTCTGCACCGCTCTGAGCTCAGCAATACCAATCTCTTCTTTGGCTGTTTTGCTACTACCTAAGACTAGTCTGTAAACTGGAAACCCAAGTTGCAAAAAATAGATATAGTAAAGGGACAAGGACTCCACTTGGCCCCATGTTGGTTTTTCTGTTAGAAAAAAAAAGTAAGAGCAGAGGCCTGGCCGGCTGGCTGACCGCAGTCTTGCTCCCCAGGCAGCAGGATAGCCTCTGAGAAATTGTGAGACACCAAGCGTCATATCCTGGGAGTCAGGACCCAAAAGAACTGCCTATGTCTCCACACAGGCAGGCGCGCATTCTGAGAAGGCTTTTTACTCTCAACATAAGGGAAGCGACTTAGCTGGAACAGTCAGTTCAGACTTCACAGGACAGGCAAGCACCCGAAAATCCTTGAGAAGCAGCTGCTGGCTGAGTGGGGCGCTGCCTCGTCCGTCTCCCAGTGAAGGCAGAGCCTGCTGTCTGGAGAGTGTGGACCTCAAGGCCTGCTACTGCATGGCAGACACTTCCCAGGGGCCTGTTCCCAGAACTCGGCCTTTGCATGATTTTACAGTATACTGGAATGTCTATTGCAGCCTGGAACTCCTCACATCCTCAGCCCTCAAAGAGACAAAGGAGGAATACGGGGCTCTGGAGCCCACCTGCATGAACTTGGGAGAAACAAAGTGGGGGCCCTGGCTGAGCTGGGACCTGGGAGGCAGGGCCCGAGTGACCTTCTGGTCAGGATGGCCCAGGTTGTGATATGCAACCATAGAAAACTCAAATAAGCTGGCTCTGTCTTAGATACAGACATGTCTTTAAAAAGGTCTTCATCTGAGACCCACTCAGAGGGCCGAGTGGACATGTCCAGTCCTGCTCCACCATAAAGGCACTGGAATTAATGTCTTCCTAGGAACAACATGAAGTGCGGAGAACAGTCCGATTCTATCCAATGCGTTTAATGGCAAGGATCAAAACTGAGCCAAAAATAAGTGTCTTTAAAATTCCTACCACAATTGTTGAATCTACAAAGGTCTTTTCTCTAAAAGAGCTTCATTGTCATGTTCAGGGGAGAGACTGGCCCCCACGATGAGCACACGTTGGGTGTTCTGAGTATTTTTCAGAGAACAAGGTACCTCTGCCAGCTGGGGTGTGAGCCGGGAGGATAGACAGACACTCTGACCAACCAGGGAGCCCACTGTGGCCAGAGGAGCCCCCGACCAGTAGGGTGCGCTGAGGTACTCTGACCAAACGCGAGGAGCTGGGCCACCCACTCTGCCCCACCACCAGAGTGCCCAGCACGAGCCGGCGTGCTCCTTGGCCTAGCGCTGCCCCTCCAACGATTGTCTGCAACAGAGCCGCGAGGTGCCGAGCACCAGGCTGGCCAGGGCTCCCAGAGAAGCACAGGGCTGCTACCTGAACTGAAGGCACATCATACGTGCCAAGAGACGCTCCACTTAGCATTCACGCCTTCTCCAGAAGAAAGCCAATGGCAGAGCATAGTTACCATCTGACTTCTGAGACCTCCTTGTGCAGCTTCCAGCCTTTGCCCTGAAAATCACAATTTCCTTGGTACACTGGGCACTTTCCCAGTGTGGTGTTGGAGAAGACTCTTGAGAGTCCCTTGGACTGCAAGGAGATCCAACCAGTCCATTCTAAAGGAGATCAGCCCTGGGTATTCATTGGAAGGACCAATTAGCTGAAACTCCAATACTTTGTCCACCTCATGCAAAGAGTTGACTCATTGGAAAAGACTCAGATGCTGGGAGGGACTGGGGGCAGGAGGAGAAGGGGATGACAGAGGATGAGATGGCTGGATGGCATCACCAACTCAATGGACATGAGTTTGAGTGAACTCCAGGTGTTGGTGATGGACAGGGAGGCCTAGAGTGCTGCTATTCTTGGGTGTTGCAAAGTGTTGGACACGACAGAGCAACTGAACTGAACTGAATGGAACTGAAGGAGGAAGAAACCCAACCCACTATTCCATTCATATACGTTCACTGCTTTGATTAATCAGGTTTCAGTGGGAAGTATGTACCATGAGCTGAAGGTTAAGTTCCATCTTTTTTTGGGGAAAATATTTAAATCATCACCTAGAGCCTTAAAACTATGGGAATAAAAGCATCATGTAGCCCAACACAGCCTCCATCCTCAGTTCCCACAGTTACTGAACTGAGAAACATGAAACAGATACTCCTTAAGTAAATATCATCTGCACAAACTGGATATTTTTAATGTCAAGAAATAAAATATCAAAAATTTAGATGTTTTCATTAAAAAATAAAATCTTATTGGTTAAGATATTTTTAAACAATATAAGGGAAAGCACACAACAAAATGTTTGGGATTAAGGCAAAATCACACTTAGAGGTCAAACCAAAATCTTACATGTATACATCTGAAAAGAAACCTCCCTGACATCCACTGCTGCATGCCACCAGCGAAAACCTGCTGATCATAGGAGAGAAGAGGAGTCCTTTCCTGAGGTCTATAACTTACCTGCTCCGCTGGGGTTGACAGGGTGCTCAGAGGTCAGATCTGGTGGAGAAGCCAGGCAGTGACTCCAGAAGAAGTTTCTACACCTCTTCCTGATGTCTCGGGTTTTTATTGGCCTTTCTGATCACATCTTTCCTCTGTCCATCCAATCAGAAAGTAAAGCTTGATTAGATTTTCAAATACCCATCAGGTAAATACTGATTGGATATTTGCTTATAATCAGATGATTTGACTGAATCAGATATTCATTCAGGAAGGAATACACGGCAGGAAGGGAGACAACTTTTCAACCATGGATTCGCTCTATGAATGCTGACTGAGTTCTACTAACAGAGTCACTTATGGGGGCTCCCCAGGTGGCTCAGTGGCAAAGAATCCACCTGCCAATCTTTTGATTTCCCTTTCAGTTTCATCAGTAACCAGTTCATTATTTAGGAAAATACTGGTTAAGCTCCATGTATTTGTGCTTTTCAGAGTTTTTTCTTGTAGTTGATACCTAGTCTCATTGCACTGTGTTCAGAAAAGATGCTTGATAAGATTTCAATTTTCTTAAATTTACTGAGGTTTCCTGCATTGAACCTAGACTGGTGATTCCTTTCTTATATGACATTATACATGTTTCAGTGCCATTCTCCCAAATCATCTGACCCTCTCCCTCTCCCACAGAGTCCATGTTGATGTATGGCAAAACCAATACAATATTGTAAAGTTAAAATAAACACATAAACAAACAGTTCATATCAAATGAAAAAAAAATTTATTCAGGTTTGATTTGGGACCAAATCCTGGAGAATGTTCCATGTGCACCTGAGAAAAAGGTGTATTCTTCTGCATTTGGATGGAATGTCCTGAAGATATCAATGAGAGCCATCTCGTGTAGTGTATCACTTAAGACTTGTGTTTGCTTATTAATTTTCTGTTTTGATGATCTGTCCATTGGTGTAAATCGAGTGTTAAAAATCTCTTACTATTATTGTGTTACTGTCAAATTCTCCTTTTATGTCTGTTAGTATTTGTCTTATGTATTGAGGTGTTCCTATGTTGGGTACATAGATGTTTACAATGGTTATGTCTTCCTGTTGGATTAATTCCTTGATCATTATGTAGTGTCCTTCCTTATCTCTTGCAATATTCTTTATTTTAAGGTCTATTTTGTCTGATATGAGGATTGCTGGTCCAGCTTTCTTTTGCTTCTGTTTGCATGCAATATATTTTTCCATCCTCTCACTTTTGGTCTATATGTGTCTTTAGATCTGAAGTGGGTTTCTTGTAGACAGCGTAGATATGGGTCATGCTCTTTTATCCATTCAGCTAGTCTGTGTCTTTTGGTTGGAGTGTTTAGTCCATTTGCATGTAAAGTAATTATTGATGTATATCTATTTATTTACTGCTGGCAGAGTAGAAGGACATATGCTCATCTTCTCTTTCGAGAGATCTCACATACTAGCAAAGTAATACTCAAAATTCTCCAAGCCAGGCTTCAACAGTACATGAACCATGAGCTTCTAGATATTCAAGCTGGATTTTAAAAAGGCAGAGGAAACAGAGATCAAATTTCTAACATCTATTGGATCATAAAAAAAGCAAGAGAGTTCCAGAAAAATATCTACTTCTGCTTTATCAATTACACCAAAGCCTTTGACTGTGTGGATAAGAACAAACTATGGAAAGTTCTTAAAGAGATGTGAGTGCTAGATCACCTTACCTGCCTTCTGAGAAATTCGTATGCAGGTCAAGAAGCAACAGAATTGGACATAGAACAACAGACTGATTCCAGACTGGGAAAGAAGTATGTCAAGGCTGTATATTGTCACCCTGCTTATTTGCATCATGCAAAATGCCAGGCTGGATGAAACACAAGCTGGAATCAAGATTGCCAGGAGAAATATCAATAACCTCAGATATGCAGATGACACCACCCTTATGGCAGAAAGCAAAGAAGAATTGAAGAGCCTCTTGATGAAAGTGAAGGAGAGTAAAAAAGTTGGCTCAACATTAAAAAAATGAAGATCATGGCATCCCATCCCATCACTTCAGGGCAAATAGATGGGGAAACAATGGAAGCAGTGACAGATTTTATTTTTTGAGGGGGGCTCCAAAACAACTGAAGATGGTGACTGCAGCCATGAAATTAAAAGACACTCCTTGGAAGAAAATCTATGACCAACCTAGTCAGCATATTAAAAAGCAGAGACATTACTTTGCCAACAAAGGTCCATCTAGTCAAAGCTATGGTTTTTCCAGTAGTCATGTTGGGATGTAAGAACTGGACTATAAAAAAAACTGAGCACTGAAGAATTCATGTTTTTGAACTGTGGTGTTGGAAAAGACTCTTGAGAGTTCCTTGGACTGCAAGGAGATCCAACCAGTCAATCCTGAAATCAGTCTGGGATGTTCATTGGAAGGACTGATGCTGAAGCTAAAATTCCAATTCTTCGGCCACCTGATGTGAAGAACTGACTCACTGGAAAAGACCCTGATACTGGGAAAGATTGAAGGCAAGAGGAGAAGGGGACGACTGAGGAAGAGATGGTTGACTTCAGGAATTGTTGACAGGGAAGCCTGGCATGCTGCAGTCCATAGGGTTGCAAAGAGACGGACACGACTGAGTGACTAAACTGACTGTGAGATATATATATATATATATATATATATATATATATATATCTGACCTGCCTCTTGAGAAATCTGTATGCAGGTCAGGAAGTAGCAGTTAGAACTGGACATGGAACAACAGACTGGTTCCAAATAGGAAAAGGAGTATGTCAAGGCTGTATATTGTCACCCTGCTTATTTAA
>SJYV01005077.1:0-44636 GCA_006410875.1 Neotragus pygmaeus | reverse complement strand
CACCGAAGAATTGATGCTTTTGAACTGTGGTGTTGGAGAAGACTCTTGAGAGTCCCTTGGACTGTAAGGAGATCCAACCAGTCCATTCTGAAGATCAGCTCTCGGATTTCTTTGGATGGAATGATGCTAAAGCTGAAACTCCAGTACTTTGGCCACCTCATGTGAAGAGTTGACTCATTGGAAAAGACTCTGATGCTGGGAGGGATTGGGGGTAGGAGGAGAAGGGGACGGCAGAGGATGAGATGGCTGGATGGCATCACTGACTCGATGGACAAGAGTTTGGGTGAACTCTGGGAGTTGGTGATGGACAGGGAGGCCTGGTGTGCTGCGATTCATGGGGTCGCAAAGAGTTGGACATGACTGAGCGACTGAACTGAACTGAACTGATGTATGTATGTTCCTATTGCCATTTTCTTAATTATTTGAGGTTTGTTTTTGTAGATCTTTTTCCTCTCTTGTATTTCCTGACTATATAAGTCCCTTTAATACTTGTTGTAAAGCTGATTTGGTGAAACTGAACTTTTAATTTTTGCTTCTCTGTAAAGCTGTTGATTTCTCCACCAGTTTTGAATGAGATCCTTGCCAGGTAGAGTTATCTTCATTGTACATTTTTCCCTTTCAGTACTTTATTTTTTTTATTTTTAATATAAATTTATTTATTTTAATTGGAGGTTAATTACCTTGCAATATTGTATTGGTTTTGCCATAAGTCAAATATATCCTGCCATTCCCTTCTGGCCTGCAGAGTTTCTGCTGAAAGATAAGCTGTTAAACATATGGGGTTCCCCTTGCTGCTTTTAATAGTCTTTTTTTGGTGTTTAATCTTTGTTAGTTTGATTAGTATTTGTCTTGGTGTGTTTCTCTTTGGGTTTATCCTGTATGGGATTCTTTTCATCTCTTGGACTTGATTGACTATTTCCTTTCCCATGTTGGGAAAATGTTCAACTATTAGTTCAGTTCAGTCACTCATTCATGTCCGACTATTTGTAACCCAATGGACTGCAGCACACCAGGCTTCCCTGTCCATCACCAACTCCCAGACCTTACTCAAACTCAACTATAATCTCTTCAAACATTCTCTCATACCCTTTCTTTTTCTCTTCTTCTTCTGGGACCCCTATAATTGAAATGTTGGTGCATTTAAGATTGTTCCAGAGCTCTCTGAGACTATGCTCAGTTCTATTTATTCTTTTTACTTTATTCTGCTCTTCAGCAGTTATTTCCACACCATTTTATCTTCCAGCTCACTAATCCATTCTTCTGCTTCAGATATTCTGCTACTGATTCCTTCTAGTGTATTTTTAATTTCAGTAATTGTGTTGTTTGTTTCTGCATGTTTATCCTTTAATTCTTCTAGGTCTTTTGTTAACTGATTCTTGCATTTTCTCCATTTTATTTTCAAGATTTTGGATCATCTTCTATCATTAGTCTGAATTTTTTTCAGGCAGTTTGCCTATTTCCTCTTCATTTATTTGGACTTGTGTGTTTCTAGTTTGTTCCTTCATTTGTGCAGTATTTCTTTGTCTTTTCATTTTTTTTTAAACTTATTGTGTTTGAGAAACTCTTTCTTTCTTTTGGTTTCTGCCCTCTTAAGACTGGTCCAGTGGTTTGTGTAAGCTGCATGTAGGGTATAAATTTGTGCTTACATTCTAGTGGGAGGAGGTGAGTTTTATTTTTCCCTCTGATGGACAAGGCTGACTGAGCTGATAATCCTGTCTGCTGATGATTGGGTTTGTATTTTTGTCTTGTTTGTTGTTTGGATGAGGTGGCCTGTACAGGGTGTTGCTGGTTAGTTGGGTGATACTTGGTCTTATATACAAGCGATTGCCTTTGTGGGAGTTCTACTATTTGATACTACCTAGGGTTAGGGTTTCTCTGTTACTCTAGGGTCTTGGACTCAGCACTCCCACTCCAAAGGCTCAGGGCTTGATCTCTGGCCAGGAATGGAAATTTCACAGGTGGCCTGTTATGACATTAAGTGAATTTAAAACAAATACCCCAAAACAAGAAACCAAAGGCAAATCCAAGACAAATAACAATTACAAAATCAGGCAAATAATAATTAAAATAATATACACAGAACATATACACCCATAAGCAAAATCAAATAGTCCAACAAAAATAAAGTACAATAGATTGACCCAGTGAACAAAGAAAACCAAAAATGATATCCATCAATTAAGAACAAAGCTAACTAAAACACAAGCTGGAAAACAAAACTAAAGCAAGGTACAAATTGGAAATAAAAAAACAACGAAAGCAAAATGAAAAAGTATGGTGAGAAAAATAAAGAAAAGAAAGAATAGAAATGTAAAGTTAAACAGAGGTAGATAAAGAAGATTTATATATATATGATTAACTGCAAGAGGAAAAGAACAGTAGGAAAAGCAAACAAAAGAATAAATATAGAAAAATAATAAGCTTAAAATTTTAAATTAAAAAAAGGGAAAAAGTACAAAAGGAAAACTTCATAGAACTACAAAATGGCAGCATAGAGGCAGAAGTTTATAACAGAAACAAAAAGTGTGATTTTAAAAATCTCAAAAGCTTAAATAGATTTCATAGTGCTAATAAAATTGACAACTACAACAGAGGGAGGAAAAGGGGGAAAAATTCAGAAAAAACTACAGAAAATGTCAAAATGTAAGATTAATAAATGCTTTTCTTGAGCTTTTGCTGTCAGTGTCCTATCCCTCGCTGGGAGTCACAGTCCATCTTGCCTCCCTAGGATGCCCTCCAACACTGTGCTGGACTCTGAACATGCTGTGGGGCCAGCTCAGACTCTAATCTGGTCCTACTCCTGTGTGTTCTTGCCCCCACTGTCCACAGCTGCCAGAACTAGTGTGTTTCCTTTTGTGTGAGCTCTCAATGTCCTTTTATATATTCCATAGACAGAGTCTGCCTAGTTGATTATGTGGATTTAACCTGCAGCTTGTATAGCTGGTGGGAAGGTTTTGGGTCCTCTTCCTTAGCCACACTGCCCCTGGGTTTCAACTATGGTTTTATCTTCACCTCTATATGTGGGTCATCCACTGGGGTTTGCTCCTGGGGCTGTCCTGGAGGACTTGGGTCTGCCCCAGTAAGTGTTAAGTGTGGGAGTGGAGCAGGTGTTTGGGTCGCAGGGGCCCTGGCAGCACCAGGTACTCAGGGGAGGTGGTGGCTAGAGAAGCAGGAAAAATAGTGTTCTAGAAGGGTAAGGCAACCCACTCCAGCATTCTTGCCTGGAGAACCCCACTGACCAAGAAGCCTGGCAAGCCACAGTCCTCAGGGTGGCAAAGAGTTGGGCATGACTGAAGCAAGCCCACATATATAGAAGCAAGGCTTTTCTTATCCATGGCAGCTCTGCCCCAGTGAGGGCTAAGCTTGAAGGTGGCAGAGCTACTTGGGTCATGGGAACCCTGGCGACACCAAGTGTGCAGGGACACGGACTGCCTCAGCTGCAGGATTTATGGCCCTAACAGTCTTTTGGAGCCTCTGGCAGCTGGCGATCAGGCCTCTTAGGCTAGTCTTTCTCCATTGCTCCACTGGTACAGGCACTTAGAAGGTTCTCTTGCCTGGGGTCTTTCTCTGTTGTTCAGTGCCTCAGGCACATAAAGTGGCCACACTGGCTAGAGTCCTACTGTGTTGTTCCATGCATCAGGTGCTTGATGGGCAGCCTCTCTATTGTCCAGCTGCCAATGCTGACAGGTGGGGAGAGAGAGGCTTTGGTGATGGCCCCACCCTTTATGCATGACTCAGCAGTATTGTCTTGCTTCCGTGGCTGCCTGGCTTTCCTCTACAGCCATTTCTCACCACAATCTCCTCCCTCACATCCCCCTGGTCAGTCTCCCAGCAGTCAACAGCAGCTCTTGCCCTAGGATTGTTCCACAATCCCTAAGCTCCAGCTCCTAGCTATTTCACCTTCTAGGAGACCTGCATCCCTGTCTGGGGTAAATAGGGCTGTGGCAAGGATTATCTGATTCTCATTCCATTTAGGCTGGCAAAGATCAGCTTCTTCACTCTTGGCCTCAAATGTTTCTCCTCTGACCAAGCCAATTGCCCCAATAAGGGGATCAGACCCCTGCTTTAGTTCCCCCACCCACTGAAGGCAAGTCCAGTCCTACTAACACTCCAGTTTTTCACCCTGGTTCCTTCATCCTACTGAGTTTTGCGTGGTTCTGTATATTTGTTTCCAGTAGTCAGGTATTCCTGCCTTCTCTCAGCTGGAGTTCTGCAAGCACTTCTGTGTCTGAAGGTGTATTCTTGATGTACCTGTAGAGAGAGATGTACTCCACATCCACCTACTCCTCTGCCATCTTGTTCCCAACTGGGATGTGTTGTTCACCGAGTATGTTTCCTTTGTTGCTTGTATTAACCAATAAAAGAAATTAAGGAAATCAAAAGGAAAAAAATAATAAGGGAATGATGGTGTTTCAGATCATAGTCTATGGAGTGGTTTTCACTGTCATCAGTAACTGGAGATTCCAGAGATGTAAACACAGAAAGCATGATGATATCATGGACAAAATTTTTTCATTTACAATGAAAATCTCTTTATTTCTGATCATTTGTACAATGGTGCACACAGGAGTAACTCAAACTGAATCATCCAGAAATTCAAGTTCATATTTGACTTTATAAATATGTCTCTAAAAGTCCCCAGCAACTACCCAAATCAACACATCCTTCTAGAATCATGCACCCCTGCTGGATACATTTGCTTCTCTTAATCACACTGAGCAGATATCAGAAACCAGGGGTGCATTTTCCCTTCATAATGGACCTATGTCTTAGATTTCAGTTTCCAAGTATCCAGAAGAAAGTTTTTGATAGAAGGAACCACCTAGGTAGGGTATTTGGAGAAAGAAATATATGGCCACACACTCCAGGTATTCTTTCTTGGAGAATCCCAGGGACAGAGGAGCTAGGTGATCTGTTGTCTATGGGGTCACACACAGTCAGACACGACTGAAGCGACTTAGCAGCAAAGCAGCAGGCAGGGTATTACAGTTTTATGCATTGGGACTCAGGTGATAACACATGTCTTCACCACAGTGAGGACAGGGGCTGGGGCTAACCCAAATCTTCCTGGGACGTCCTAAGTCTGTAAGGATCTCCCAAAGCTCAGCTTTTAGCTGGGCAAGTCTCTCCTGGTGAAGAATACCCAGAGAGCTGTAACTTTCCTGAGGGGCAGGATAAAGCTCTAGACTTAGAGTAGACAACCCATCAGTATGATGCAGGAGATTCTCCAGGACAGTCATGGAGATGAGGTTTCCACACAAGCTGAGGACCCTGAGCTGGGAGCAGCTGCTCAGGACAGGAAGGATGGCCATGAGGTGGGAGTCCATGATCCCACACAGGTTTAAGTCCAGCTCTTCAAGAGTGCCTGCAACTTTCTCTAGCAGAACTTGGAGGAGCTCGGCACGAAAGTTGGTCAAGGTAACACCATTCAGATTCAGGCCCTTTAGCTGACAGATGTTCCAACACTGGGACAAATGAGTCAAGTCTGATTCTGTAAGCAGGCAGTTGGTTATTGAGATGTTGTACAAGGAGGTCTTCAGGCATCTGGAGGGGAAAAAATGAAAAACAAGTAATTAGATCTGGAAAACCAGAGTGATAAGTGATCTCCACTTGAGAGATAAATGTTGGGCCTGAAGCCAAGTTTATTATTACCATATTTTAAAACTCAGTACCCAGAATGTCCAGTCTCATTTTACCTAGGTCCTGCCATTTTCATTTTGTGACTGGATCAAGCTCAAAGAATCTTGAAAACTCCTTTTCCTCATATGTCAAGCAGAATACAACATACTCCACTTCCTTAGGAGCATGAATGAAGATAATAGATTGCACTAGAAATGCTCAAAGGAGAGCCTAGGACAGTCACCATCAAGTATGAACACCACTGAATTTTAGTACTGGGAGATGAGATAAATATGCTTTTAATTCAGATCCCTTCAGTCGATGCTTGGGCTCCCGATGCCTATACCTCTGGCCAGGTCAAGCATTTGGAAGACATGTAGAAACAAGACCCCATACATTGCCCTGGGGCTGCCAAATTTCAGCAACTTCCAACCAGGCATCATCTACAAACCTTCTATCATTGTTCACTCTCCTTTTGCTTCTGCTTCATTACCATTAACTTTAGAATCTTACACTTCCAGAATATTACATTATGTGCAACCCAGGGCCATCTTTAAGGGCTGGGACTTTAAGACAAGCTCATTGTGATCACAGATTGGCGACGACAGAGTTTCTTTTTAGAAATGCTAAGGTCTGATGTGGTTTTTCCTTGTCAATGCCACCTTCACTAACCTGTTTGCTTAAGTCATCTGAACAGAGATAGCTTTTCCCAAAGAAGAAATCACATACACGTCTGCACTATATTTATGCCCCCCTTATTCGTAGGTTCCTAACCTGATGTCCCTTTCCAGACGTCCCTTTGCTAACCTTTCTATACTGGTTTTCTCATACCTTGATTACTCTTCATATGTGTTACCACAGGTCACATAGAGCAGCAAATGAAACAATGCATTTGATATTTTGCTGTTTTGTTCACTGTTAGTCAACCAGTGCTGGTCCCCTACCTGAGCATCTGATTCAGGCGGCCTTCGAGGAAAGATGGGCCTTCCATATGGAGATCCCGGAGGTACTGCAGCCTGAGGATCTGAGAGGTAAATTGCAGAAGAGCCTGATGGTCCTGTTCCTTAGTAACAGGCCCATGAATCTGGGAGAGAAGGAGTCTCTGAACATTTCTCATCTTGCCCAGGAGAGAAGCAAACTTGGCCAGGGTTGACAGCTTCTGGGTGAGACTCAATTCTACCTCCTGTACACAGTTCATCTTCACCATACTGAGAATTTTCTTAATATTTTCCTTGGATCTTGAAACAATTTTTATCTTCTTACAGCACAGGTGCATGGAGGCTTTCCGTTGCTCCACCCACCTGAGGAGGTAGGTGAGGAATTTGATCGAGGTCTTTGGCTTGAGACAAAGTTCTATGTATACCACCAAGGGAGTCAGTGGATGCTTTGTCCTTGACATGTCCTCAGCCACTGGTGCCATCAGTGAGCTTGAGGGCACATGGTCCATGTCTCCAGACCACGTGTGCCAGAAGTCCTGGCCAGTATTTCTCAAGTCCAGCACCCGCAGTTTGCATCTCCTGTGGGGAAACAGAAGATTAGGTGGGATTCTTTAAAATACACACTGAATGAAACTGCAGCTTCAGAATTTAGGCAACATTCTAACTTCCCATCTGTGCTTTTACATCACATTCCTGATATAACCTTCTGTCTTTTCTCTTTCATCTCTTGCTCACTTTCCTCCAGCTCCTTTTCCTCTTCCATCCTTCTCATTACACTTTTGTAAGGTATTTCCCAATGTGAGCTCAGCAATGCTCAAAACTTCTGAGCATTTTCAGAAGTCTCTGGTCCACCTCTTGGTCATTCACTCTCCCTGACACCAGCAGTGTCTTCCAGAACACCTAAGATCCTACCAAGCTACCTGGTTTGGACTCACCTGGGGTGAACTTTCTGGGCCAACAGGACATCAAGACCATCCAGTACTGCTTGTATGGTTCCTTGGTGAGGCTTCTGCATCAGGACTCCTAGAGGCAGGCAGGCAAAGGGCCAGGCTTGCACCATGGCCTTCAGGGTCTCACTGTGTCTTCCAGAAAAGGTGGCCATGAATAGTGGTGGGTAGAGCTCCATGGGAAGATACTCCAAAGAGGAGATGGCCAAGGCCTCATCTTTCACTAGGCTCATTGCTGCCAAATTCACAAGTCTGAGTGGGTCATAAGCACTCATCATGACTCTTCTCTGAATGGAATCCTGTGAAAATGCAAGGGAACAAAGCATTCTTCTCAGGTCAATCATACCCATAAGGGTGGTCTCTCTCCCCATCCTTCAGGAAAATCAAATCAGAGCCAAAGTCATCGCCTTGGAAATGATGAACCAGAATGGAAGAAACTCAGTTTGTCTGGCTTCCAGTCTGGATTTGATAGGCATTAAGCCATAAATCTGCCCCTTCTGGCACTTGAGCAAGAATCTCTCCAGTATGAAGAATGAAGAAAAGTAACCAGTAGCTCATTCATTTCCTTCCACTGCTTTGCTTAATGTGTTTCTTTGTTGTGCACTTGCATTAGGAGATTGAACAAGCCGATTCTCCTTTTGAAAGGAGAAAACATGTAAAGTATCACATAGAGCCCAAATTATGGGGTTAGAAGTTCATGTGGAACTTGAGCTTCCATCCTCAGTTCACAAAGTTAACTTTGATTGGAAGGATTACAGAGATATCTTAAAAGAAATGCCATTTGTGCATAGATTAAAACTTTAAATGTCAAGAAATAGCATTTCAAACAGTTAGATGTTTTTTTATTATCCAGAAAAACTGCTTGATAAGACATTTAAACGATATAAATCAAAGCCAAAATCAAATGTTTAGGATGAGGCAAAGGTACACTTTGAGCCAAAAAGAAAGCCTAAAATTTGTTTAACCAAAAGAAAAGAAAGAAGAAAACTCTTCCTGTCATGTCAGACTACATTCTGTCTTTCATACATGCTGGCATTGGCAGACTTTCTTCCCTGAAGTTGGTAACTTACCAGATCTGATGTGGTTGCAGGCTGCTCAGACCAAACCTGGTGGAGAACACAGGCATTGACTCTAGAGTGAAAAGCTTCTGTGTCTCTTCTTTGGTGCTTCAGGCGTTTATAGAACTTTTAAACCACATCTGCCCTTCTTCTAACTGTTAACCTCCAATCACAAGGCACTACCTGATTAGATTCCAGAGTGCCTATCAGCTTAATCCTGATTGGGTTACTGCCAATCTTCTGGTGAATTGATTGAGCCAGACTCCATTCTTGAAAGACAAAGAATGGGGTTTAGTGGGGGGCAAGGAATCCAGGACTTATTCCTTGATTCACACCATACAATTGGATTGAGTTTTGCTAAAATGGACAGTTTTGTTTCTGAGTAGGAGAAAGGTTATGAGTTCCTGACATCACACAAAAAAACAAAACCAAAAGCAGTGTCCTGAATACATCATTGTTGGGAGATCTTTGGCCAAATAAATTGATTAAATATCAAAATTAAGCAGCTTCATAAAGGAAGGCGTGTCATTTCCAAAGGAAACAAAATTAACTCCTTTTGCTTCCAAGTTATCTTTTAGGGATTATATGAGAAAGACAGCAGATTGTGAGTGTCATCAGAGAGCAAGGAACGTGTAATTGGAGATGCAGTTGACCGTTCAGGCTTAAGCCCTAACTTTTGTAAAGTATATCTGGTCAAAATCCTAGTGAGAACCTTAGGTGCTTGCTGGGCAGTGTGGTAGTGGCCGTCCCTAAAGGGACACTGTGAATGACTCAAACAGCCTCATGAATGTTTTTTATTTTTTATCTGAGGAATACAGACATTAAAGGATTTTCTTTGGGTGATATTTAGAAAATAAACAGGTGTGGCTGAGGAGACAGTCTTCTTTGAGGGTTTTCCTTCTAGAATGTTGAGATCAGGACAGCAAACTGATTTGCAAAGACTAAATCTGCAGATGTGAGCATAGGGAGACATGACCAATTAGTCCTATGAAGGAGTACATTTTCACATCTGAGAGCCAGTGAAGGTGGTCAGTGTTGACTCTTTGCGAACTTAGGGTGAGGAGTGAAGTAAGCATGGATCAGTCCCATCTAACCTTGTCCCCAATGTAGCAGCTGCTACTGGTAAAGACTGTCTTCGCAGTTCTTCCCATAGAGGATGCACCTGAGATGGCAATTAACCCCAGGCATATTCTTTGGACTCTTGGAGCAGAACTATAACCACATTGGCCCCTTTTCTAAGTAATTATTGATATTGCGTTGGTAATACTTGACTCATTTTGATACTTATTTTGTGAGTAGGGTAAAGACATGATTGCTGCCCATTTCTCAGTTCACCTGATTGCTGCTGGACCATGTTGGGAGGGTTAACAAGGAAACAGAACACCAGCAGGAGATCCTTTGCTGCTCCAGGCAGGAGGTGAGGGACAACATTTGAGTAGTCCTCGGGACAGCTTTGAGAATGTTCTGGGGGCAGAATCAGAAGCACCTTGCTTCTACAAGGATGTTGTGGGTTCCTGAGACTGGGAAGGATGAGGCAGGAGCAGGTATGAGGAAATAAAATAAGTCATCTATTAGGTCACATTAGATTTGAAATAGTGACAGCCTTAAGTAAAAAGAAATATCAAGTACCGAATAACGCCTGAAACAAAATCTTATTCATATAAAATCATACACATATTCACTCAAGTGCTAATGTTAAATGTATCTTATGAAATTTAAATTTTGTATTTGGTGTGGCAGAATCATGTGGGTGCAAAGGCAATTCCAGCCCCAGCAACATCCCCACCAAGCCCACAGAATAAGGGAGGTCTCAGGTCTAGAACAACAAAGACATGCATTTTCTCCTCTGATATTATAAGGGTCATTGTGGGACAGGTTAGAGTTTCAGGCTTAACAGTTTTCTCAAACCAGAGACTACAGGGGGGCCACATATATATCACACACAAGATTTTAAATAAAATTTGTGACCAGAGACTGAACACCATATTTTACACCACAGTTTACTCTCCAGTGTCCCTTGGGGGAAAAATATTTAAAGAAAAATGTAACAACACTGAACCCACCTTTCTGAAGACCTTCTCTCAGCATTCATTCAAAAGCAGTGCACTGAACATGTGTACACCCATGGTGGATTCATGCTGATGTATGGCAAAACCAATACAATATTGTAAAGTAAAATAAATAAATAAATAAATAAAAATTTTAAACAAGCAGTGCACTGATGTGAGGTCTAATGCACTCCAGGTCTCCCTACTCACCTGTCATCCTTCACTAACCCCCCCACTGGCCCTGAAGGATGTGGGGCTCCTGTCTCCTGTAGGAAGATCCCAGACAATTGGATCAGAGACAGGGGATTTGCACCAAGGAGAGAAGAATTCTGTTTTCCCACAACTTTAGTGGGAAATGGGGGCTGGGGGTGATGGTGTTAACTCCCGGGTGGGAGTTGGAATCCTGGGTCTCAGGAACCACATATACCCAAGCTTTTTCTCCAGTGGCTATGGGAGTCCATATTAAGAATAAACAAATTCCAACATTAAAAGCCAGATTCTTGAGCAATCCAGGGCACCTACAGTGTCACAAAATCCCAAAAAACTATTTTTCAAAGAAAGAACTCGCTCAAGGTTCAGGGCATGAAATGAGCTGCCAGAAATTTAATGGGACCTGGCAGTGAGCCTCAAAGTGTTTGTAGGTCAACAGGGCTTAGCCTTCCAGCTCAGCCATGAATTCTCTGAGCATCCCTAAACCTACAGTCACCAACAGGACCCAGAAGATTTCCAAGTATAAAGAGAAAGTCATCAGATGGGGAAATCTAATTTCGATTTTCTTTCACTCCTGCTTCCTGGAGTTAGTGCCAATCAGAAAAACCCTGATCCTGAAGCCAAAGCCAATGTTAAAGAATTGTCAAATTGGCCATCAGAAGACAGACTTTTCCCAGCCAATAGATTGAACTCCAAGCAGAGACACCCAGGCTTGCTTTTAAAGTGTTGGCTTCCATAATCTAAGCATCACAGCTTGGAAAAGGAAATGGCTGGCATGTGAGGCTCTCCATCAGATGTGGCCTTCGATACTGTCTTGATTATGCTTGCAGCCCTCTGATTTAGAGAGGATTTATTCTTCACCAAGCTGTAGGCTCAGCATTTTTTTTCTGAGTTAGAGATTATATGGTAATCATTCAATAGAGCAAGAAGATGACTGAAGCTCCAATATTTTGGCTATCTGATATGAAGACCCGATTCACTGGAAAAGACCCTGATACAAGGAAAGATAGAGGGCAGGAGGAGAAGGGGGTGACACAGAATGAGATGGTTGGATGGCATCACTGAATCAATCAATGGAGTTTGAGCAAACTCCAGGAGATAGTTAAGGACAAGGAAGCCTGTTGTGCTGCAATCCATTGGTTGCATTTTTAAGGTTAAGTAATATACATCCTAACAAACAAACTGTACATTTTTTATCCCTTGTGTTATACAGTAAGTTCTCATTGTTATCCATCTTATACATAGTAGTGTGTCCATGTCAATCCCAGTCCCTCAATTTATCCCTCCCATTGTCTTCCTTGTTGTCCATATGTTTGCTATCTACATCTATGTCTCTATTTCTGCTTTACAAGTAAGTCCATTTGTACGATTTTTTCTAGATTTCATACATATTTTGCTCCTGGACATATCCCTAAGGAAAACCATAATTCCAAAAGATACATGCATCCCATTGTTCATTGCAGCACTATTTACAATAGCCAGGACATGGAAGTAAACTAAATATCTACCAACAGAGGAGAGGTTAAAGAAGATGTGACATACATATGACAGAATGTTGCTCAGCCTTAAAAAAGGAACAAAATTGTGCCACATGGATAGATATGGATGGAACTAGAGTCTATCATACGGAGTGAAGTAATTCAGAAAGGAGAAAATCAGGTTTTATTTCAAAATTTATTCCCTAATGTCCCTTGGGGAAAAAAAATAGTAAAAGAAACATGTAGCAGCACTGATGCATTAACTCAGAAACAGTTTCTCTGATGTGAGCTCCCCTGCCCTCCAGGTCTCCCTGGCCCCCACATACAGTCCTTAACTCACCCACCACCTGGCCCTGGGGATATGAGGTTTCTGTCTCTTGCAGGAAGATTCCAGACAGTTTGACGTGAGACTGGAGGGTTTATACCAGAGAGAGAAGAAAAATGTTCTCTGCAGTGAGCAATGGGTGAGAAGACCCCCAAGTGTGGGTTGGAGGCTTAGGTTTCAGAAATCACACGCAGCCAAGCTTCTTCTCCAGTGACTGTGGGAGTCCAAGTCCAGGATAAACATAACCCAGCAGGAAAGTCAGACTCAGGAATCACCCAGGGTATCTACTGTGTTACAGGACCCTCAGAAAAAAATCTCTATCTCAAACAAAGATCCTGAGGCCCAGGGTCTGAACTGAGCTGTGAGCAAGGTAACGTCTGGCCAGAACTGGGACCTTGGAGTAACCTCCAAATGGTTTGTAAGTCAAAAAGGCTTAGTCTTTCCATTTAGGCATGACTTATCCTAGCATCTGTATACCTACATCTGTACACACAGATGGTTTCTAAGAAAGAATAGAAAATCGCTGGATGGAGAGGCCTGTTTAGATTTTCTTTCACACCTGGATTAGTGCCAATCAGAGAAATCCTGAGTCTAACTTATATAGGTGCATGTGTGCTCAGCTGTGTCTGACTCTTTGCCACTCCATGAACTTTAACCTCCTAGACTCCCTTGTCCATGGAATTTTTCAGGCAAGAACATTGGAGAAGGTTGCCATTTCATATTCCAGGTATCTTTCAAATCCAGGGATGGAACCTCTGCCTCTTGAGTCTTTTACATTGCAGGCAGATTCTTTACCACTGGGCCACCTGGGAGCCTGAGCTGTAGCCAACTATAGGTAATTGTCCAATTGGCCACCAGGTTTGTCCCAGTCAATGGGTTGAACTTGGTTCCCGGGGTTTTCTCTTAAAGTACTTGTTTCTAGAATC
Organism: Neotragus pygmaeus; assembly: GCA_006410875.1. Lineage (NCBI taxonomy): Eukaryota > Metazoa > Chordata > Mammalia > Artiodactyla > Bovidae > Neotragus > Neotragus pygmaeus. The sequence continues at coordinate 31,087 of SJYV01005077.1, read as the reverse complement.
AAAACAATACAGTTTGGAAGAGGGAATGGCTAGCATGTGAGACTCTGCCTCAGGTTTTGGTTGTCCCTGTGGTCTTGACTAGTTCAATGCTTGTGGTCTTTGAATGTCAGATAGCCCTGCCACTTATGGAGGATTTATTCTGCACCAAACTCTGGGCTTAGTGTTTTCATCTGAATCCAATATGGTACCCATTCAGTAGAGGAGAGAGAGATTCAGAGAGGGGCAGTAACTTCTTCCAAGGCACACAGCCTGTAAGTCATGGAACTGGAAGTTCTTTTTGTTGATGCTCTTAAATACTGCACTGTGCCAGCAGTGTTCTGCCCACTTTGAGCTTTGTAATAAAATCCTGGAGTCACAGGCTTTTCACATCCAGGAGTAAGTTTGAAGGAGCATGAGACCCAAATGTTTTCCACATTGTTTTCCCTGAAGAATCTATTATTCCAAAAACTGTACAAATAAAATAACAATGGAGTAGCTCCATCTACTACAGTGGCTCTCAATGTCTTGTCCCCCAACCAGCAGCATCAACATCAACTGAGAACTTTAAAATTTTTTATTTTTAAAGATTTCATATATTTTACCATTTATTTTATTTTTGGCTGTGGTAGGTCTCCACTGCTGCTATCAGGCTTTTTCTAGCTGCAGAGGGTGGGGCTACACTCTAGCTTTTGATGTGCCTGCCATTTATGCAGTGGCATTCCTTGCTGTGGAGGACAGGCTCTAAGCAATCCAGCTTCAGTTGTTATGATTCATTGGCTCTAGATCACTGGGTCAATAGAAGTCAATGAAAGGTGGGACCTTCTCAGACCAGGGGTCGAATTAGTGTCCCCTGCACTGCAAGGCCAGTTCTTAACCACTGGACCATCAGGGAAGCCCTGAGAACTTTTTTAAAAAGTGGCTTTTGAGCCCCACACCAAATCTACTGATCCAGAAACTCAGAGGGTGAGACAACATCAGGGCTTGAATAAGCACTTCCCTTAATCCTCATATCTGCCGAAGAGGCTGAGCTTCCTCACTGTGAGAGTCCCAGGGAAACAGGGGTGTAGGACGAAGGTCCTCTCTGGCTCAGTTCCACATTCATTTCCACTCTTTTAGAGCTATTGGTCAAGCAGCCCAATTGTTAACCTGATAGCAAACTTTCAGTCTTATGTTTGAACGCTGAATGATCTGACTCACATACTTCCAGTTAGTGCAGGGTTAACAGTCAACATTAGACTCTGTGCGTGTGTGTGTGTGTGCATGTGTGTGCGTGTGTGTAAGTTCATAGAGCACTGGGATCCATTCAGTACACCTCAACCCCCAACCATTGTCCTCCACCTTCTCAACTGCTCAGAAAGGAATAGAAGGGTTGAAGTCTAAGTGATGGAACAGGTACAAAGCCAGAGGACTCCTGCCTAGTTCCAAGATGCAGACTGATCATGCCCATCCCTTAAATATCCACATCCTTATTCCTCAAATATGTGAATTAGATCGTTTATATTCAGGGGGAACTTTGCAGTTGTGATGAACTTTTTTGAGATGTGGTGATGAGGCTGATTATCTAGTGAGCCAGATGTAATCACAGGGTCCTTACAGAGAGGGAGACAAGAAGGAAAGAAGATGCTATACTGCTGGCTTTGGAAATGGAGGAAGAGGCCAGGAGCCAATGAATGCAAGTGCTTCTTGGAAGACAAGAAAACAACTCACTCCTAGAGCCTCTAGAGGGAGCACGAAATGTCCTGTGAACTTCTCATTTCTAGAGCTCTAAGGGAATAAACATGTGTTGCTTTAAGACACTGGAGCTTTTGTTTTTTTGTTACAGCTGCTATTGGACTTAATACACCATCTTTCTGGGACTTCAGCAAACCCTTGAAGCTCCTTCCCAACTGTGCCAACACATGCCATTTATACAGTCTGCATCACCCAGTCCTCCCTCCCAGCTGTCCCTGCACCTGGATGGTCCCCCTCAGCATTCTAGTCTCAACATAAATGTTTCCTCTTCAAGGAAGCTGTCCCTGATTAGGTCATGTCCTCATAACCCCATTGTTGCTGCCATGTGCCCCTTCACTTCAGCACATCCCCAGGGAACTCCCATAGGACCCACTGACCTACAAAGTACCCACTTCTATAAGCCTGCCTCCTGATATCACACTCTCACATTAGTATTTGCTTAACATACCTTTCCTTTTGGACTGAAGGTCAGAGTCTGGCTTGCCTATGGCTCAGTAGGTGTTTGTGGGATGAATGGATGGTGCAGGAGGTGTCAGGAGGCTAGCTGACTCCAGCTCAGCTGTCACTGTGTGTTCACCCCAACCTTCCTCTCTTTCCTATTCTCCTATCAGTCATTCATTCAATGAACATTACTCACTGAGGGTCTGTAACAAGTTTTGAGAACTTGGAGTCATGTTATATCTCTGGGTCTAAGTTTTCTCTTCTGTGAAATGGGGGTAATGCAGGTCCCTCCAGTTTCTCCTGACATTCAAGCCTGTCTTCTGCAAAATCATAACACTCCTTGTTTGACACTTCTTTATTTGTGGGCTGGTAAAGAAAGGAACCTGTAGGTTTGAAGGAAGTAGGTGCATGCATGCATGTTCAGTCATGCCTGAGGGGTGTAGCCCAAAAGGCTCCTCTGTCCATCAATTTTTCAGGCAAGAATACTGGAGTAGGTTGCCATTTCCTCTTCTAGGGAAATTTTATGACTTAGGGATCAAACCCAAGTCTCTTGGGTCTCCTGTATTGACAGGCAGGTTCCTTACCACTGCATGAACCGGGAAGATTTGGAGGAGGGACAGGAACAATATAACACAGACTGTGATTGCAAGACTTCAAAGATGGTCCTCTTTAAAATTGGGAGTGTATCTGCAGCCACTTGCTCTTTGACAGTGTGATAGATCTCCAGGTCATTCACACTGTGCTGTGATAATGTGGCAGTTTTCAGAAGTGTGGGACATGCTAGGAGCAAGGACTGATAGTGAAAAGTGAAAGTCATTCTGCCGTGTCTGACTCTTTGGGACCCCATGGACTATACAGTCCATGGAATTCACCAGACCAGAATACTGGAGTGGGTAGCCTTTCCCTTTTCCAGGGGATCTCCCAACCCAGGGATCAAACCCAGCTCTCCCACATTGTAGGTAGATTCTTTATCAGCTGAGCCACAAGTGAAGCCCAAGAATACTGGACTGGGTAGCCTATCCCTTCTTCAGCAGATCTCCCCAACCCGGGAATTGAACTGGGGTCTCCTGCATTGCAGGCAGATTCTTTACTAACTGAGCTATCGAGAAAGTCCCCCGAAGACTGATATGGAAACTTTAAATGTAGCCAGATTCCAAGTAGGCCATTCAAGGAAATGTTAACATGGAGGGTATTTAGGGGACCTTTCCTGCCTGAGAAGTAATCACCTGTGAAGTTGTGACAGAGAAACTCAGACACAGACACAGGTGTCAGTGGTAAAGTCAACTTTTATTCAAAATTTTACAATACAGGAAAATATACCCTGTTATGTAAATGGACTTCATTCACAATTCAACAGGTGAAGGATAGATTCAATACCAAGAAGCAGGGTTTTGCTCTTTGGTAAATTCTGAAGAGAAGATATCACTTCTGGGAGGAATTCTGGCTAAACCAATCTTCTTGCTGAACACCTTATCAGATAACAAGAGTGGACAGTGAGGAATTCTGGTAACATTTTGGAGGTGATCTGATATTAAGAGTGTGGTTTCTTCCTAAACAGAGTTACAATTCGTATTCAAAGTGAATTTTATGTGAAAACCTTCAGACACTCCTGGGAGAAGTTCAGGAACCTGAATAATTGTTGATCAAACAAAGAATGGTTTTAGTTGAGAGGATTTTGTTGGAGCACTGGGTGGACTGAGCAAACACTGATGTAGTGAAGTGTGTGGCCAACCTGGGAACAGGTGGAGGTCACTGATGCTGGGCAGGGAGAGCTCAGGCAGGTCACATGGGGCTTGGAATAAAGAGGAAATATTTTGTAAGATTTCCATCATCTGAGTAATATTCTCTCAATCTCTACAGTGGTTGTTGGGAAATGATTTTGTTGCTAGACAGAGAAGTAGGAATGGAGAGAAAGGAAAGGGCACAATCTGCATCCTGCCTTGATCAGAGGAGTTGTGTTGGACACACATAGGACAGACACAGGAGATTCCATGGCCTTGGCTGTTTGCAGGCAGCTTGTGTGTGGATGTGGCAAAAACATAGAGAGAAGGATGGTCACCAGAATACTGATGGGTACATTATAACCTTGTCTTTTCTTCATGGTGATGGGTTTCTATGAACTGAATATTTGTTCCCTATCTCCTACTCTACCTCTCTCTCTCTCTCTCTCTCTCTCTCTCACACACACACACACACAAACACACACACCCACCCGCAGACACACACCCCAAATTCATACCTTGAAGCTTTACTCCCCAGGATGATGGAAGTTGAAGTTACCTTAGGATATAGCTAGATTTGAATGAGATCATGAAGCTGAAGATCCTTGAGCCATTTAGTGCTCTTAGAATCAAATGAAGAGACTTGTGCTCCCCTTCCCACACCAAATGAGGAAACTAGGAAGCTTGGTCCCTCCACAACCTAACTTCACTGCCTCTCTGTCTCAGGCTTTCAACCTCCAGAATTGGGAAATGTAAATTTTCTTTGTTTAAGTCCCTCAATGCATATGGTTATAATGGCATGAATTGACTCAGACACACATAAATGGGATAGAAAGAGTGTACAGGAAGCTAGGAGATATTTTCGGGCACATAATTTTTTTTTTTCTTGAGATATCACACAGCACACAATAAGAACCTGGAAAAGGTGGAAATGAGACAATACAGCCCATACTACACTGTGGGCTCAGGGACACAAAGCAGTGCCTCTTTCCCTACTGGATTTGGCACAAGCATCTCACAAGCACTGATGAGGAAAAATGCAACCACTAGCCCACTGTGGTGTTGGAGAAGACTCTTGACAGTCCCTTGGACTGCAAGGAGATCCAACCAGTCCATTCTAAAGGAGATCAGTCCTGGGTGTTCTTTGGAAGGAATGATGCTAAAGCTGAAACTCCAGTACTTTGGTCACCTCATGCAAAGAGTTGACTCATTGGAAAAGACTGATGCTGGAAGGGATTGGGGGCAGGAGGAGAAGGAGATGACAGAGGATGAGATGGCTGGATGGCATCATTTTGACTCGATGGACGTGAGCTTGAGTGAACTCCAGGAGTTAGTGATGGACAGGGAGGCCTGACGTGCTACAATTCATGGGGTCGCAAAGAGTCGGACACGACTGAGNAGGAGAAGGAGATGACAGAGGATGAGATGGCTGGATGGCATCATTTTGACTCGATGGACGTGAGCTTGAGTGAACTCCAGGAGTTAGTGATGGACAGGGAGGCCTGACGTGCTACAATTCATGGGGTCGCAAAGAGTCGGACACGACTGAGTGACTTTCTTGAACTAAAATGAGCCCATTCGGGTACATTCACTGCTTTGCCTAGTTCATGTCTTCCTGGAAGTCAGTATCAAGGAGCCTGAAAGCTCACTCCAATCTTTATTTGTGGAAAATATTCCAACTATGACTTAGAGCCCTAAATCTATGGGAAGAGGAGGGTCATGTGTTTCAACACAGACTCCATCCTCAGTTACTCCCATTAAAGTGGTTGGTAAAAGGAAGGATATACACCTAACTTGAATTATACTTGTGTATAAAAATCATTTTAAGTTTGAATAAATAAAATTCCAAACTGATGGTTTTCATTTAAAATATCTAATTATCAAGAAAAAAAGGGAGAAAAATCAAATCAATACAATTAGAAATGAAAATGGAAAGATCACAACAGACAACACAGAAATACAGAGGATCATAAGAGACTACTAAAAGCAATTATATGCCAAGAAAATGGACAACCTGGAAGAAATGGAAAAATTCTTAGAAAAGTACAACTTTCCAAAACTGAATCAGGAAGAAATAGAAAATCNGAGGAGGTGTTTCACACAGAATAAAGAAAGTCTGAGGATAGTCAGGTTTTGCACGGCGGACAACACAGTGCCCTGTTCCTCTTTTTTCATAAGTGTCTTTAGATCGTTGAGGCCTGAACTGAACACAGAGTAGTATGTCAGGTAGGACAGCGGTAGATTTTCCACGAGTCTTTTTTTATTTCATTTCATTCCTTTTTATTGGTGTAAATTTACTCTATGTGGTCCTATTAGTTTCTTGCTGTACTATATAATCAGTTAGTGCAATCTGTGTGTTTATCCACTCTCAGTTTAAGTTTCTGTCCTGTTTGGTAACCTGGAAGATCTCCTTATTCTTGACAAGTTTTCTGCTTCAAAAATTTGTTTGTTTAAAATTNCCTATTAGTTTCTTGCTGTACTATATAATCAGTTAGTGCAATCTGTGTGTTTATCCACTCTCAGTTTAAGTTTCTGTCCTGTTTGGTAACCTGGAAGATCTCCTTATTCTTGACAAGTTTTCTGCTTCAAAAATTTGTTTGTTTAAAATTGAAAGCATTCTCTGTTTTGATATAGCCACTGAACAGCGTTGCTATAGTTTCAGGTCAACAGCCAAGGGAATCAGTAGAGATTACCCGCCTAGCCATTCTCTCCAGATCAGCCCTCCAATCCAGGCTGACACAAACCATTGAGCAGAGCTCCGCGAGCTATAGGATAAGTTCCCGGTGGTTATCCACTCTAAACACAGTTGTGTGTCTATGACTTCTCTGGTGGTCCTACCACGCCTCCCACACAGACACAGACTGCATCAACACCCACACACACACTCACAGGCACACACACAAACCATGATTTCTTTTTCTAATTCATGACTCTTTGTCTTTCTGCAAGTAAGTTCATTTCTGATATAAATTAAAGGATAATTGACACTGGCTAATTTTAAACCACAGTCAGTAAGAAAGCCACAGACTCAAATCAATAATTTTAAAAATGGAAAACGAAGTTAACAACTGACACCTTTTTATTTTATGATAATATATCTCACAAATGTGGACACAAAGGGAACTTACCTCAGCATTATGTAAGAAATATAAGTCAACCTCACAGCAAATATCATTCTTAATTGTGGAAAGCTAATAGCATTTCTTCAATATCAGAAATTAAGCAAGGATATGCACTCTCACCCTTATTATTTGACATAGTTTTTGAAGTCCTAGCTATGGCAGTCAGAGATGAAAAATAAATCCAGTTTTTTAAAGACAGAGGAATACTCTCAGTGTTTGCAATTGACAAAGTATATTCATCCTCACTCCGAAAGATGCTACCAGAAAACAAGTAGAACTCATCAGGGAATTTGGAAAAACTTAAAAATACAAAATTAATACACAGAAATCTGTTACATTCCTATACGTTAGCAATTGAATATCAGAGAAAATGTTATGAAATTGATCCCATTTAGTATTGCATAAATATATCTGGGAATAAACCTATATAAGAAGACAAAAGTTCTGTACCTAGAAAACTATAAGATACTGATGAAAGATGTCAAAGACAACACACACAGATGCAGAGATAGACCATCGACTTTTTTGGAAGTGTGAATATTGTCAAATGATTATGTTACCCAAAGAAACCTATAGATTCAGTGCAATTCCTATCAAATTACCAATCATATATTTCACAGAATTAGAAACAAACATTTTACAATTTGAATGAAATCCAAAAGGCCATGCATACCCAAAGCAACCTTGAGAAAGAAAAATAGAGATGTATGCATCTGGCTCCTTGACTTCAGACTTTACATCAAAGCTACAGTAATTAAAACGTTGTAGCACTGACCCTAAGAAAGAAATATAGCACATTGAAGCAGCATAGAAAGTCCAGTGACAAACCCATGCATCAGTGGTCACCTAATCTATGGCATAGAAGGCAAGAATATACAATGGAATAAAAGACACTCTTCAATAAATGTGCTGGGAAAACAGGACAGCATGAAAAGAATAAAATTTAAGCATGCACTAACATCAAACACAATAATAAACTCAAAATGGATTAAAGAACTAAATGTTAAATCCAAAGTGTTAAGGCCAAAACTGTTTGTCGTTCAGTCATGCCCAAGTCTTTGTGACCCGTGGACTGCAGCACACCAGGCTCCTTTGTCTATGGAGTTTCCCAAGCAAGAATACTAGAGTGGGTTGCCCTTTCCTTCTCCAGGGGATCTTTCTGATCCAGAGATCGAGCCTGGGTTTTCTGCACTACAGACAGATTTTTTACCAGCTCCCAGGGAAGCCCAAATACTATAAATGTAAGTCTGGCTACTATAAAACTCTTGAAGGAAAACAGCAGAACACCCTCTGACACAGGTAGCAGCAAGATCTTTTTGGATTCACTTGGTGAGTAATGAAAGTAAAAACAAAAATAAACAAATGGGACCTAATTAAACTTAAAAGTTCTGGCAAAAAAAATAAAAAAGTTCTGGCACAGCAAGGGAACCAAAGCAGAAAGATAATGCACAGAATGAGAGAAGATGTTTTCAGATGAAGTAACTAGCAAAGGATTAATCTCCAAAATATACAAAAAGCTCATGCAGCTCAACATAAGTATATTAAAGGAAAAAAAAAGATGAACCATTCAATCATAAAATGAGCAGAAGATCTAAATAGACATTTCTTCAAAGATGACATATAGATGGCCAAAAAGGACATGAAAAGACGCTCAAAATCACTAATAACTGAAGAAATGCAAATCAAAACTACAATGAGGTATCACCTCACATCATCAGAATATCATCATAAAAATATCTACAGGTAATAAATGCTAGAGAGGTATGAAGTAAAAGGAACCCTCCTACACTGTTGGTGGGAATGTAAATTGGTTCAATTACTATAGAGAACAGTATGGCTGTTCCTTGAAAAGCTCAAAATAGAGCTGCTATATGATCCAGCAATCCCCCTGGACATATACTGGAAAAAACTATTACATAATCCACTACAATGTTCATTGTAGCATTGTTTACCAAAGCCAAGACACAGAAGCAACCTAAGTGTTCATCAACAGAGGAATAGATAAAGAAGATGTGGTACATATACACAATGAAATATTAGTCAGTTATAAAAAAGAATGAAATAATGCCAGTTGCAGCAACTTGGATGGATCTAGATATTGTCATGCTGAGTAAGCCATATAAAAAGACAAATGTCATATGATATTGCCTATATGTGGGAACTTTTAAAAATAGTACAAATGAACTTATTTATAAAACAGAAATAGAGTCACGATCTAGAAAAAAAAATTATAGTTAACAGAACGCACAGGAAAAGAATAAGAATTGGGATTAGGAGAGAACAAGATGGCAGAGGATTAGGTGGACATGGAGTACATCTCTCTACATGGATACATCAAGAATACACCTTCAGACACAGAAGTGCATGCAGAACACCAGCTGAGAGCGAACAGGAGTACCTGATCAGCGGAAAAGAATATATGCTCCTGCTGCTGCTGCTAAGTCGCTTCAGTTGTGTTCGACTCTATGCAACCCCATAGACGGCAGCCCACCAGGCTCCCGCATCCCTAGGATTCTCCAGGCAAGAACACTGGAGTGGGTTGCCATTTCCTTCTCCAATGCATGGAAGTGAAAGTGAAGTCGTTCAGTCGTATCTGACTCTTAGCAAGAATGATGCAAAACTCGGTAGGATAAAGGAACTAAGGGGAAAAACAAGAGTGTTAGCGGGACTGGACCTGCTCTTGGCAGGTGGGGGAACTGAAGCAGGAGTTCGATCCCCATATCAGGGCAATTGTCTGAGTCAGAGAAGAAACATTTAAGGCTGAGAGTGAAGCAGTTGATCTGTGGCAGCCTAAATCAGTCCTTGCCACAGCCATGCATACCCCAGACAGGGACGCCAGTCTCCTAGAAGGCATGCTGGCTGGGAGCTGGAGTTTAGGGATTATGGAACAATAGCAAGGCAAGGGCTGCTGTTGGCTGTGGAGAGGCAGGTCGAGGGGCTGTGAGGGAGGAGATTGTGGTGGAAAATCCCTTGTAGGAAAGCCAGGCAGCCTTGGAAGCAAGGCAATACTGCTGAGTCATGTGTAGGGGGTGGAGCCATTAGCAACCAGGTGAACAATAGAGAGGCTGGCCCATCAAATGCCTGACACACTGAACTACAGAGCAGGACCCCACCCAAGGTGCCCCATTAAATGCCTGATCTGAGTGTCTGAACAGATAACAGAACTACAGAGGAAGACTGGCCAAAGATGCCTTCTGATCACCAGCTACAAAAGGCTCGAAAAAAGACTCTGATAGGGCCATAACTCCTACAGAGGAGGCAATCTGCATCCCTGCACACTTGACACCGAAAGGGTCCCTGCAAGCCAAGCAGCTGCTCTCCCTTCATGCTCAACTCTCACTGGGGCAAAGCTGTCAAAAGCAAAAAAAATCTTGCATTTATGAATGTGGGGTCACTTTGATGCTGTCCAGCTCTCTGTGACCTTGTAGACTGTGCCCTACAAGGCTTCTCTGTCAGGGGGATTCTCCAGGCAAGCATCCTGGAGCGTATGGGCCAATACTGGTTGCCATAGCCTTCTAGAGCACTATATTTCCTGCTTCCCTAGCTGCCAAATCCCCTGAGTACCTGGTGCTGCAAGAACCCATGCGACCCAAGAAGCTGTGCCACCTCCACACCTGGCCCACACAGAGGTAAGCCCAAGTCCTCCACGGCAGGCTCAGGAGCCAACCCACATGCAGAGGTGGAAATAAAACCACAATTGAAACCCAGGGGCAGTGTGGCTAAGGAAGAAGACCTAAAACCTTCCCACCAGCTATGCAAGTTCAATTCAGTTCAGTCACTCAGTCATGTCCGATTCTTTGCACGCCAGGCCTCCCTGTCCATCACCAACTCCCAGAGTTCACTCAGACTCACGTCTATCGAGTCAGTGATGCCATCCAGCCATCTCATCCTCTGTCGTCCCCTTCTCCTCCTGCCCACAATCCCTCCCAGCATCAGAGTCTTTTCCAATGAGTCAACACTTCGCATGAGGTGGCCAAAGTTCTGGAGTTTCAGCTTTAGCATCATTTCTTCCAAAGAAATCCCAGGGCTGATCTCCTTCAGAATGGACTGGTTGGATCTGCTTGCAGTCCAAGGGACTCTCAAGAGTCTTCTCCAACACCACAGTTCAAAAGCATCAGTTCTTTGGTGCTCAGCCTTCTTCACAGTCCAACTCTCACATCCATACATGACCACAGGAAAAACCAGCTATGCAAGCTGCAGATTAAATCCACATGATCAACTAGGCAGACTCCATCTATGGAATGTATAAAAGGACATTGAGAGCTCCTGCAAGAGAAAACACAGTAGTTCTGATAGCTGTGGACATTGGAGGCAAGAACACACAGGAATAGGACCAGATTAGAATCTGAGCTGCCCCCACAGCAGGTCCAGAGAATAGCACAGTGTTGGAGGGCATCTTAGGAAGTTAAGGTGGACTGTGACTCCCAGTGAGGGAAAGGACTCTGACAGCAGTGACTCAAGAAAAACACTTATTATTCTTAAATTTTGACTTGTTCTGTAGATTCTTTTGGACATTTTTCTTTTTTTTTTTTAATCCTTTTTTCCCTGCTCTCTGATGTAGTTGTCCATTTTCTTGGCACTATGGAATCTAATTAAGCTTTTGAGCTTTTTTTTTTTTCTTTTCTTTTCTCAGTCACATTTTTTTATTGTTATTATAAACCTCTGCCTCTACGTTGGGCTTTTGCAGTTCTGTGGAGTTTTTCCTTTTTTATCTCTATTTTCTTTTTTTTTTAACCTATTATTTTTCTACATCTACCCCTTTGTTTGCTTTTCCTACTGTTCTTTTCCCCATGCAGTTAATCTTTCATGTGTATAAGTCTTTTTGTCTACCTCTGTTTAACTTTGTATATCCTTTCTTTCTTTACTTTCTTCGTTCCTCTTAAGACATTTGTTAGTTTTATTTTCATTACATTATTCCCCAATGGACATCTTGCTTTAGTTTTGTTTTCTGGTTTGTGCCTTGGTTACTTTTGTTCTTAACTGGTAGATATAATTTTTGGTTTCCTTTGTTCACTGGGTCAATCTATTGTACTATATTTTTGTTGGACTGTTTTCATTTTGCTTATGGGTATATGTGTATATGTGTATATTCAGTCACACTTTTGTTGTTGTTATAAAATTCTGCCTCTACATTGGGCTCTTGCAGTTCTGTGGAGTTTTTCTTTTTTTCATGTTTTTCTTTCTCTTCCTTTTTCTTTTCTCTTTTTAATAATTTATTTTTTTAATCTATTATATTTTTTCCATATTTATTCTTTTGTTTGCCTTTCCTACTATTTTTCCCTTTCAGGTAACCTTTAATATATATAAATCTTCATCTACCTCTATTTAACTTTACTTCTAAATCTTTACGTCTAGTCTTTCTTTCTTTGTTTTCTTCTCAACATGTTTGTTAGTTTTGTTTTCATTGTTTTATTCCCCACTTGGCATCTCACTTCAGTTTTGTTTTCCGGTTCATGCTTTAGTTAGTTTTGTTCTTAAATGGTAAATATAATTTTTTATTTCCTTTGTCCACTGGGTCAATCTACTGTACTTTATTTTTGTTGGACTGTTTTGACTTTGCTATAAGTGTATATGTATATGTGTATATTCCATTATTTTAATTATTATGTGCCTGATTTTGTAACTGCCATTTGTCTAGGGTTCATCTTTGTTTTCTCTTTTTTGGTTATTTGTTTTAATCTCACTAAATGCCATAACAAACCACTTTTGGAATCTTCATTCCTGAACAGAAATCTAGCCCTGAGCCTTTGGAGTGGGAGCACTGACTCCAAGACCCTAGACCACCAGAGAACTAACCCTAGGGAGTATCAAATAGTGAGAACTCACACAAAGGAAACCACTTGAATACAAGACCCTGCATCCAAACACCCAACCACCAGTAGCACACTGTGTAGGACACCTTATCTAAACAACAAACAAAGCAAAAATACAAACCCAATCATCAGCAGACAGGATAACCACCTCACTCAGCCTTTCCAATCAGAGGAAAAACAAAGAAACATACCCCCCCAAAAGAAAGAAACTCAGCACAAATCTCACTCTATACAAAGCTTATACAAACCATTGGACCAAACTTAAGAGAGCCAAAACCAAACGGAAGAAAGAATTCAACTCTGAAACCTGGGAAAAGGAGACCTCAAACACAGTAAGTTTAAAAAAATAATAATAATGAAAAGGCAGAGAAATGCTACACAAATGAAGGAACAAACTGGAAACACAGAAATCCAAATAATGAAGGGGAAATAGGCAAATTACAGAAAAAGAATTCAGAATAATGAGAGTAAAGATGATCAAAAACCTTGAAAGTAAAATGGAAAGAATGCAAGAATCAAATAGCAAAGATTTAGAAGAATTAAAAACTAAACATGCACACAATGGAATATTACTCAGCTATTAAAAAGAATATATTTGAATCAGTTCTAATGAGATGGATGAATCTGGAGCCGATTATACAGAGTGAAGTAAGCCAGAAAGAAAAACNCAGATGAATGGATAAGAAAGCTGTGGTACATATACACAATGGAGTATTACTCAACTATTAAAAAGAATACATTTGAATCAGTTCTAATGAGATGGATGAAACTGGAGCCTATTATACAGAGTGAAGTAAGCCAGAAAGAAAAACACCAATACAGTATACTGACACATATATATGGAATTTAGAAAGATGGTAATGATGACCCTGTATGCAAGACAGCAAAAGAGAAACAGATGTGTAGAGCAGACTTTTGGACTCTGAGGAAGAGGGTGGGATGATTTGGGAGAATGGCATTGAAACATGTATACTATTATGTAAGAAACGAATCGCCAGTCTATGTTTGATGCAGGATGCAGGATGCTTGGGGCTAGTGCACGGGGATGATCTGGAGGATGGTGTGGGGTGGGAGGTGGGAGAGGGGTTCATGTTTGGGAGCTCATGTACGCCCGTGGCGGATTCATGTCAATGTATGCCAAAACCAATACAGTATTGTAAAGTAAAAAGAAATTTTTAAAAAAAAAATTAAAAAAAGAAAATGAAGATCATGGCATCTGGTCCCATCACTTCATGACAAATAGATGAGGAAACAGTGAGAGACTTTATTTTGGGGGGGGCTCCAAAATCACTGCATATGGTGAGTGCAGCCATGAAATTAAAAGCTCCTTGGAAGAAAAGCTATGACCAACCTAGACAGCATATTAAAAAACAGAGACACTATGTTGCCAACAAAGGTCTGTCTACTCAAAGCTGTTTTTTTTCCAGTAGTCATGCATGGATGTGAGATTTGGCCTATAAAGAAAGCTGAGCTTTTGATGCTCAGAAAAATTGATGCTTTTGATCTGTGGTGTTGGAGAAGACTTGAGAGTCCCTTGGACTGCAAAGAGATCCAACCAGTCCAACCTATAGGAAACTAGTCCTGAATATTCATTGGATGGACTGATGCTGAAGCTGAAACTCCAATAATTTGGCCACCTGATGTGAAGAACTGACTCATTGGAAAAACCCTGATGCTNCAAAGAGATCCAACCAGTCCAACCTATAGGAAACTAGTCCTGAATATTCATTGGATGGACTGATGCTGAAGCTGAAACTCCAATAATTTGGCCACCTGATGTGAAGAACTGACTCATTGGAAAAACCCTGATGCTGTGAAAGATTGAAGGTGGGAGAAGAAGGGATTGACAGAGGATGAGATGGTTGGATGGCATGACAGACTCAATGGACATGAGTCTGAGTAAGCTCCAGGAGTTGGTAATGGACACGGAAGCCTGGCATGCTACAGTCTATGAGGTCACAAATAGTTGGACATGACTGAACCACTGAACTGAACTGAGGAACAAATTTAACTATGGGAGTAAAAGATCTCTGCAGTGAAAACTATAAGATATTGATGAAAGAAATTGAATCAGACACAACTGAAGAAAAATATATCCTATGTTCATGGCTTGGAGAATTAATATTGTTAAAATATTAATGTTACTCAAAGTCATCTACAGATTCAATGGAATCCCTATCAAGATATCAGTGGCATTTTTATAAAAATAGAAATATCAACCATACAATTTGTATGAAACCACAAAAGATCCTGAACAGCTAAATCAATCCTGAAGAAGAAGAGCAAAGCAGGAAGTATCACACTTTTTAATTTTAAACTATATTACAAAGCTAGAGCAGTTTTTAAATTGTAGTATTGGCATAAACACAGAACAATGGAAGAGAATTAAGAGCTCAGAAATAAACATATGTATATTTGTTCAACTAATATTTGTCAAGAAATCCAAGAATATTTAATGCTAAAGATGGCTTCTTCCAAATGGTTTAGAGAAATTTGGATATTTAAGTGTGAATAATTGAAACTAGGCTACTATTTATACCATTCACAAAAATTATCCCAAAGTGGATTAAGGACTTATATGTACAACCTTAAGTTATAAAATTCCTAGAAAAAATAGGGGAAAATCTCCTTGACATTGGTCTTGACAATGATTTTTTTTTTGCATATGACACCTAAAGCACAGGCAATAAAAGCAAAAATAAATAATCATGGCTACATCAAAGTTAAAAGCTCTTGCACNGAAAATCTCCTTGACATTGGTCTTGACAATGATTTTTTTTTTGCATATGACACCTAAAGCACAGGCAATAAAAGCAAAAATAAATAATCATGGCTACATCAAAGTTAAAAGCTCTTGCACAGCCAGATAAATAATCACCAGAATGAAGAGGCAACCTATGGAATGGAGGAAGATATTTGCAGTTCAAATATGTGATAAGGGGTTAATATAAAAAATTTACACATAACTCATATAATAGCAAAATCATCATCATCACCATCTATTCAATCATGGCCTCAGCCTAAAACGTCATTTTTCCTAAGAAGGTATTCAAATTGCTAAGAGATACATGAAAAGGTGCTCCACATCACTAATCATCAGGGAAATAAAAATGAAACTACAATGAGATACAACCTCACACCTGTTAGAGAGGCTATAATCAAAAAGACAAGAGATAACAAGTGTTGTCAAAGATGTAGGAAAAAAGAGAACCTTAGGATTCTATTGATGGGAACATAAATTGGTATATTCACAGTGGGAAAAAAATATAGAAGTTTCTATAAAACTAAAATATAGTTATCAAATGACATAGCAATTCTACTTCTCGGTATATATTTGAAGGAAATAAAATCACTACCTTGATGAGATATTTGCACTCCCATGTTTATTGCCACATTACTTTCAGTAGCCAAGACATGGAAACAACTTGTGTCCATTGATAGAGAACTGGATAAAGAAAATGTGATGTACATATAAGGAATGAAATATTACTCAACCACAAAAAGAAGGAAATCTTGCCATTTGTGATAACATGAAAAATCCTGAAGGTGTTATGCTAAAAGTGAACTGTCAGGCAAAAAAAGACAAATTTTGTGTGATCTCACTTATATAGGGAACTAAAACATCTAAGCTCATAGAAACAGAGTAAATTGATGGCAGCTAGAGTTGGGGATAGGAGTAAGTAAAATTGTTGAAGGAAGCAAAAAGGTACAAAATACATTTATAATACAAAGTTACAGAGATATATTCAGCATGGTGGCTACAATCAATACTGTATTATATATTTGGAATTTTCTAAGAGAGTAGATATTAAAAGTTCTCATCACAAAAAAATCAACTATGTGAGGTAATAAATGTTAACCAAAGTTATTGTGTTTATCATTTTGCAATGTATTTATTTATCAAATCATTATGCTGTATACCTTAAACAATAAAACTAAGAAAAAAGAATATACTGTGATTTAGTGTAGAATTAAGGCAGCTTCCATATCAATAGGGAATGTATAGATTACTGAATAAATGATACTGAGACAATTTATTCATTATTTGTGTTTGTCACAGTGGGCTTGTGACAGAGTTCAGGTCATTGAGAAGCAAGTAGAAGACTTTAGATCGGGCTTCTAGAAATGCTCTCTAAGTCAAAATGATTCATATTGTATATTTTTTCACTCTCTGCCCTTTCTTTTTTCTTATGTTTAAGTGTATATGATACAGGAAATAGAGTAGTCATCTTACTGTCTTGAGAAGATATAGCTAACCACAGGCAAATCATATGGTACCTTTGTTAGAAAGTGAAGGCATTACCTCCACACACAGGGTCAATTAATTTAGCTTTAACTTACCCCCTCACTGGCATCACTGGACAGTGAAGTTTGTCACAACCAAATGTGACAGTCCAGGCTGAGTGGAAGACCAGAAACAGATTCAATTTCTCAGAACATGAAAATGTCACCTACAATGTACTTATCATTATTTGAGAAAAATAAGACCCATAATAAACAGAAAACTACCATTTTTTATTATTCATGGGTGAATACATTGTTTGACATATATCTGTGGACAGGGCTCTTTGGTGAGGGCCATCATTGACAGGGCAAGAAGAAATCTATATCTTTTTCTGGGCACTTGGAAAAAATGGATTTTCCCTTGTTATGTGAAGTGCTTATTTGAAAATTGGGAAGAAATTGTTGGGTTTTTGGTTGCAAAAAAATGTAAAATAAATTATTTCTTAGAAGTTTACTTCCCTCTAAGATGCCAAGAAAGAAAAAAAGTGTTGCTAAAATGATGAGCTCTTATAATGGTCCAACAGATATTTGAGTGTGGGCATATAAACCAAGAGTTTGCATAAGCTGGCATTTTTGTGTTCTTTTATCCTATCAGTCATGTTCTGATCCTGGACTGGGCACACACAAGCCAGAAAATACATAGTGACAGAACTTTCCTATTGTCTGCACAGTGCACTTCCTCCCTGCTCTCCCAACATCTGTCTCCTAGATGGAAGACCACAGTCCTAGTACTTTCTTCATCATGGAAACCTGACAGCATGTCCAGTATTCAAGAATACTTTCTTACAGGTTGTCCCAAAGTTAGTGGGATGAGTAAGGGTTACACTAAGACTTGGGAGTGATCTAAAATCAGTATCTCAAACAAGTAAAAATCAAAGCCAAATGTATTCTCAAAGCATTTATCCAAAGTGGCTCATCCCAATCCCGAATCCCCCTCCCACCTCCCACCCCACAACATCTCTCTGAATCATCCCCGTACACCAGCNAAAAGTAAACAAGTGGGACCTGATTAAGCTTAAAAGCTTTTGCACAGCAAAATGAAACTATAAGCAAGGTGAAAAGACAGACTTCAGAATGGGAGAAAATAATAGCAAATGAAACAACTGACAAAGGATTAATTTCCAAAATATACAAGCAGCTCATACAACTCAATACAAGGAAAACAAACAGCCCAATTAAAAAGTGGGGGGAAAAAGACCCCTAAAGAGACATTTCTCCAAGGAAGACATACATATGGCTAATAAACATATGAAAAGATGCCCAACATCGCTCATTATTAGAGAAATGCAAATAAAAACTACAATGAGATGTCACCTCACACTGGTCAGAATTGCTGGAGAGGGTATGGAGAAAAGGGAACACTCTTGCACTGTTGGTGGGAATGTAAATTGATACAACCACTGTGGAAGATGGTATGGAGATTCCTTAAAACACTAGGAATAAAACCACCATATGACCCAGCAATTCCACTCCTAGACATTTGCCCTGAGGAAACCAAAATTGAAGGAGACACATGTATCCCATTGTTCTTTGCAGCACTATTTACAATAGCTAGAACATGGAAGCAATGTAGATGCCCATCAAAAGATAAGTGAATAAAGAAGTTGTGGTACATATACGCAATGGAATATTACTCAGTCATAAAAAGAAATGCATTTGAGTCAGTTCTAATGAGGTGGATGAACCAAGAACCTATTATAGAGAGAAGTGAGTCAGAAAGAGAAAGACAAATATCACATTCTAATGCACATATGTCGAATCTAGAAAAATGGGGCTGAAGAGTTTATTTAAAGGGCAGCAATGGAGAAACACGCATAGCGAACAGACTTATGGACACAGGGAGAGGAGAGGAGAGGGAGAGATGTATGAAAAGAATAACATGGAAACTTACTTTACCATATGTAAAATAGATATCCAATGGGAATTTGCTGTATGGCTCAGGAAACTCAAATAGGGGCTCTGTATCAACCGAGAGGGGTGGGATGGGGAGGGTGATGGGAAGGAGGCTCAAAAGGGAGGGAATAAATGTACACCTCTGGCTGATTCATGCTGATTTTAGAAACCTTGACATTCAGGAAACTAAGGTCATGGCATCTAGTCCCATCATTTCATGGAAAATAGATGGGGAAAGAATGGAAACGTGACAGATTTTATTTTCTTAGGCTCCAAAATCACTGCAGATGGTGACTGCAGCCATGAAAGTAAAAGAGCTTGTTTGCTCCTTGAAAGAAAACTATGACCAGCATATGAAAAGGCAGAGATGTTACTTTGCCAACAAAGATCCATCTAGTCAAAGCTATGGGTTTTCCAGTGGTCATGTGTGAATGTGAGAGTTGAACTATAAAGAAAGCTGAGCACTGAAGAATTGATACTTTTGACCTGTGGTGTTGGAGAAGACTCTTGAGAGTCCCTTGGACTGAAAGGAGATCCAACCTGTCCAAACTAAAGGAAATCAGTCCTGAATACTCATTGGAAGTTCTGATGCTGAAGCTCTAAAAATTTGGCCACCTGATGCAAAGAACTGACTCACTGGAAAAGACCCTGATGCTGGAAAAGACTGAAGGTGGGAGGAGAAGGGGGCGACAGAGGATGAGATGGTTGGATGGCATCACTGACTCAATGGACAGGAGTTTGAGTATGCTCCTGGAGTTGGTAATGGACAGGGAAGCCTGGTGTGCTGCAGTCCATGAGAGTGGCAAAGAGTCGCACACGACTGAGTGATTGAACTGCAAAAGAAACAGCTCCTTGTTTACAGAAAGATGGTAATGGATCTGAAGTGGGATCAGAGCCTGTTGAGCACTAAAGGGGGCAAGGACCACCAACCCAGACACCTGGCCTTTTAAAAAAGCACAAAGAGCAAGGCATTTCAGGGCAAGAAGAGATCTGAGTTGGGAGAGTAAAAGACTTTTTGGACCTGAGAAAAACTTTGTCAGCTCCAGCGCTGGAATAAGAGAGCCACAGAGGAGAGGGCCTCTGCAGGGAACTGGTCCCAAGGGTCTCCTAAAAGCTGTTACCTCTAGAAAGAGCAGAGGAGTGAGGGTCCTCCTCTGTAACCCAGGTGGAGTTGCCTCCAGCATTCCTGGGTGCCTAATGGATCCGTAAGAGCAGTGCAAACTGACTATGCCTTGGGGTTAGTCATAAAACTCCAAATAACTCAGAGGAATTCGATTACTGCTGGTTTCAGTGGAAGGATGTCTCAACATTGTAGCCATCCTCCAGTTTCTGGGAGAGGAGAGGTAGGCTGCAGAGAAAGAGGGCTCTGAGCTGGCTTATGCTGGAAGAGGGAACTGGATGCACAGAAAGAAACATTCTAAATGCCAGAGCAGGGAGCCAGAATCTCACTTGGGATCCTGTGACTGGAGAATCAGGACAGAACAACTCCCTGATGGGCTCAAGGGGTTGCTCTGACCTGTGCAGCAAATAAGGCCATGAGGAGAAGCAACTAAGATGGCAAAAACGCTAAACCTAGGCTCCTCAGCAGACTCTGGGAGTCCTACTGGCCCAGAACTGGGGGAGGAAGGGTGGTACCTCTGTACATATAGGCTCCTTTCTCCTTGACACAGAGTGTGTCTCCTGAGCAAATAGGATCTGTGTGGAGGTGAACAGAGGATGTTACACTCTACTCAGGGGGAAGGGAGAGGGCTGGGCTTTTATAGTTTCTAGAATACTCCAACACTTGGACTACTTCTATCTCCTTGGATCTCACAGAAGTTGGACTCTCATACAAACAACCTCAGCTTGGACTCTGCCATTTCCTCATTTTCACTGATATCATGTAAAGTCTGTCAGTCAGTCCATCCTAACAACTTAGGTTGTCTGACAACTCAGGGGGCCTCCTGAACCTTTCAACTGAGGGAATCTACTAATTATTCACAGCATGGATGTCCCAATTTCCTCTCCCAAGCCCAGCTCTGAGTCTACCAAGCTAAAAATTTGGAAAAGAGCAGTGAACTTTACATTTCCTATGAAGCTTACTTGCGGTAGTGGGTAAAAAGTGCCGACACTCCTGCTAATCCAGTCTGTGTTCAGTAAACAGAGATGTTCATGATTATCATTGTTACTAAGTCACTCTATGGAAGGTAGTTGATAAAGGCTTTTGGTAGCCTGGGAGTTAAAATGTCTAATGAGTACAATCCAACTTAAGCTTACTTGATGCAAAGGCCACTTATATCCGTGGTAGAAATATGGTGAAAGGAATCCTTTGGAAGGATACCAAGGTAGAGAACAGAATTCAAAATGCCTAGTCTTGGATTTCCCTGATATCTCAGTAGACAAGTGTCTGTCTGCCAAGGCAGATGACATGGATTTGATCCCTGGTTGGGGAGATTCCACATGCTGCCAGGCAACTAGGCCCATGGGTGACAACTACTGAAACTTTTGTGCCTTAGAGTCTGTGCTCTGAAACAAGAGAAGCCACTGCAATGAGAAGCCAGAGCATCCCAACAAAGAATAGCTCCTGCTCACTGCAACTAGAGTGGTGCAGCAACGAAGACCCAGTGCAACCAAAAATAAATTAATGAATGAATAAAATAAAACCCCAGCTTCCTTTGGTTGTTATAACTGAATTATTTGGACATCTCAGTGAATGGAGGAAAGAAAGGCATGGAGATTTCTTGGGGGTAGAGAGAGTGTCTTGCTTTCTCTGCATCCTGAAACTGTAAAAAATCTCTGTGAGATGCAGCCCAGGGTGGGAGTCTTCCCTGTACATGGCAGACCATTAATATACATATATGGAGAGAGACTGTCTGAATTTTGTAGCGAAAGCTGTTGGTATTTGTGAACAATGCATACTATGAGGAGAAGAACAGAATTTTATTTTCTGGGAAATAGCATCACTTTGGTCAGAATTTTTGTTGAACTTCTCTAATTTTGAAGAGGTAGAATTATCAAAATATACTTGGAAAAAAGCCTATAGGATTATGGTTAGGCTACCAAGCCCCAAGGAAAATGGCTGGAACAAATTGCCATCTAAGAGTAACTTCTGTGTGTGCTGACCTGTATGTGCTACATCATTTCGGTCATGTCCAGATCTTTTCGACCCTATGGACTGTGGCCCACCAGGCTCCTCTCTCCGTGAGATTCTCCAGGCAAGAATACTGGAGTGGGTTGCCATGGCCTCCAGGGATCTTCTCGGCCCTGGATCGAAACCGGGTCTCTTTCATCTCCTATATTGACAAGCAGGTTCTTTGCCACTAGTGTCATGTGGGAAGAACCTAAAAGAAAATGTATATTGGTAGCAGCTGCCACTCTGTATATAATATATTGTTACCCTGATTATTTAACTTCTAAGCAGAGTACCTCATGTGAAATGCCAGACTGGATGAAGCACAAGCTGAAATTAAGATTGCTGGGAGAAATATCAATAACCTCAGATGTGCAGATGACTCCACCCTTATGGTAGAAAAAAACAAAGAGGAAATAAAGAGCTTCTTGATGAAGGTGAAAGAAGAGAGTGTAAAAGCTTAAAACTCAACATTCAAAAAATGAAGATCATGGCATCTAGTCCCATCACTTCATGGCAAATAGATGGGGAAACAAAGAAAACAGTGGCGGTGGTTCAGTCAGTGAGTCATGTCTGACTCTTGCTACCCTATGCACTGTAGCCTGCCAGGCTCCTCTGTCCATGGGATTCTCCAAGCAAGAATACTGGAGTGGGTTACCATTTCCTTTTTCAGGGGATCTTCCTGACCCAGGAATGGAACCCAGGTCTCCTGCACGGCAGGGAGATTCTTTACTTGCCTGCAGCTATGAGGGAAGCCCAGCTACGAGGGAAACCCAGACTGTTTCCTTGGGCTGCAAAATCACTGAGATGGTGACTGCAGCTATGAAAGTAAAAAAGCTTGCTTGCTCCTTGAAAGAAAAACTATGACCAACCTAGACAGCATATTAAAAAGCAGAGACATTACTTTGCTGACAAAGGTCCCTATAGTCAAAGCTATAGTTTTTCCAGTAGTCATGTATAGATGTGAGGATTGAATCATAAANCTTGCTTGCTCCTTGAAAGAAAAACTATGACCAACCTAGACAGCATATTAAAAAGCAGAGACATTACTTTGCTGACAAAGGTCCCTATAGTCAAAGCTATAGTTTTTCCAGTAGTCATGTATAGATGTGAGGATTGAATCATAAAGAAGACTGAGCGCCGAAGAATTGATGCTTTCGAACTGTGGTGTTGGAGAAGATGTTTGAGAGTCCCTTGGACTGCAAGGAGATCCAACCAGTCAATCCTAAAGGAAATCAACCCTGAATACTCATTGGAAAAACTGATGTTGAAGCTGAAGCTCCAATATTTTGGTCACCTGATGGGAAGAGCAGACTCCCTGGAAAAGACCCTAATGCTGGGAAAGAATGAAGGCAAGAGGAGAAGGGGATGACAGAGGATAAGAAGGGGATGACAGAGGATGGCATCACCGACTGGCTGGACATGCATTTGAGTAAGCTCTGGGAGTTGGTGATAGACAGAGAAGCCTGGTATGCTCCAGTCCATGGGGTGGTAAAGAGTCAGAAACGACTGAGCAAATGAACAACAGCAAAAGCAAGCAGTTGCCACAAGAAGGACACGGTTAGGTGTAAGTTAACTAGTTCACTTACCTCCCCTCAGTAAGTTCTCAAAGAGCCCATAGGGCCCACCATTAGTGCCTCTCAGTCTTGGAAATGTCTGGCTTCCCCAGAGCTCACAACTCTCCCTGTGCTAACATTCTCAGATTTAATCTTTTCATGTCAGTTTTCTCTGCTGATCCCATCTTTATGGAAAGAAATGCTCTCAAAGTTAACAGTTTCCTTTTTAATTTCTAAACCCCACCAAAAGTCTTTTAGTCTCCCTCCTCCCCAAGAGGAGGAAAAAAAAAAAACCAGACAAAACATATTTTATTCTGTTTGGGTCATTCACAGAGTCCCTTTAGGAATGACCCCCTCCACACTCCCTAGTCCCCACCCTTGCTCCTTACTGTGATTTTGAGTCAGCTATTACAGAGAATCCCTGACTTAATCTCAGAAGACCAAGCACATTTCCAATTGCATTTCCCTTTAATAGATTCATGATCTGCTGTTTCAAAAGTCACAACTTGATGCTGTTGCTTAGTCGCTAACTAAGTGTCTGACTCTTTTGTGACCCCATGGACTATAGCCCACCAGGCTTCTCTGTCCATGGGATTTTCCAGGCAAGAATACTGGGTTGCCATTTCTTTCTTCAGGGGATCTTCCCAACCCAGAGATGGAACCCGGGTCTCCTGCTTGGATTCTTTGCCACTGAGCCACCTGGGAAGCCTCAGTCAGTGACCCAATTAGAACTCATTCAGTGTTCATAGAGTGAACCCATGGCTGAGACTTTGACTCTCCTCCTCCCATGTATCCCTCCTGAGTGAATATCTGATTCAATTAATTCATCTGATTACAGGCAAAGATCCAATCAGGATTTACCTAATGGACGTTTGAAAATCTAATCGGGCATCACTTTCTGATTGGATAATAGCAGTTGGTGGGGGGGGGGGTGGAAATGTGATTAGAAAGGCCTATAAAAACCTGAAGAATCAAAGAAGAGGTGCAGAAACTTCTTTCTCTGGTTTCGCTGCCTGTCTTCTCCAAGCTACTTGGTGGCTTCCACACCAGATCTGACCTCTGAGCACCATGCCAACCCCAGCAGAGCTGGTAAGTTACAGACCTCAGCAAGAGGCCCGTCATCTTATCTATGGTCAGCAGGTTTCCACTGTTGGCATGAAGCAGTGGTGTCAGGGAGATTTCTTTATTTTCAGATGTATACATATAAGCCTTTGGTTTTATCTCTAAGTGTAATTTTGCCTCAATCCCAAACATTTTGATATGTGCTTTCCTTTATATCATTTAAAAATATCTTAACCAACAAGATTTTATTTTTTAATGAAAATGTCTAATTTTTTAAATTAAATTGTTTTAACTGGAGAATAAAAACATCTATATTTTTGAGATTTTATTTCTTGACATTAAAAATATTCCGTTTGTGCAAATGGCATTCATTTAAGGAGTCTGTTTCATCTTTCTCAGCCTGTTAACTGTGGGAAATGAGGATGGAGGCTGTATTGCTCTACATGATGATCTTATTCCCATAGTTTTAAGTTTCTAAGTGATTTAAATATTTTCCCCCTAAAAGATGGATCTTAACCTTCAGTTCTTGGTACCACTTCCCACTGAAACATGATTAAGCAAAGCAGTGAATGGAAATGGATGGCCCAGTGGTTGGGTTTCTACCTTCTTGGTCCTTAAGAAATGCTTGTTTGGGTGCCCCTATGGGCAGAGCTATGCCACTGTGCCCACTAAGCCCAGAGTGAAATTTTGAAAAAACTAAGGCTCTTCTAATTGTCAGAACAGAGGCTTTAGCTCTGAGTTGGTTCCTCTAAAGGGTGGGGAGACGGATGAAGTAATGTTCATGCTTACCTGAGAAAGATGCCTTTNCCACTAAGCCCAGAGTGAAATTTTGAAAAAACTAAGGCTCTTCTAATTGTCAGAACAGAGGCTTTAGCTCTGAGTTGGTTCCTCTAAAGGGTGGGGAGACGGATGAAGTAATGTTCATGCTTACCTGAGAAAGATGCCTTTTTCTCTGAAAATTCTTACAGGATTCCTCTAGGAACAGATTCAGGATGAGTATCCAGAACCCCCTGAGACTCCTGAACCTGGCAGGAAAGAGCCTACTAACCGATGAGGCCTTGGCCATTTCTACTCTGGAGTATCTGCCCATCGAGCTCTTCCCCCCACTCTTCATGGAAGCATTCTGTGGAAGACACAGAAAGACCTTAAAGGCCTTGGTTCAAGCCTGGCCCTTTGTCCGTCTGCCTCTGGGGGGCCTGATGCAGACCCCTCATCTGGTAACGTTACAAGCAGTGCTCGATGGACTTGATGTCCTGCTTACACAGAGGGATCATCCAAGGTGAGTCAGATGCACATGATCTGGTAGGATGTGGGCAATCCCAAACAGACAGCTGAAGACAGGAACGTAGATGGCACATGGATGGACCAGTGACTTCTGATGATGCCAATGAAGAAACGCAGAGACTTGGCCATTGCTGAGCTCACTTTGGGAAATGCCTTCCAGCAGTGTAGGAGTGCCTAAGATGCAAGGAAATCTGAAAGTACAAGCCCTAGTCTCCCCCCAGGGATGTTTAAGGCCACTAGAAGTAGAAAGCTAAGGAAAATGGAAAAGGAAAAAGAGATGGAGGAAGGTGAAGCAGAGAGGGGAGAGGAGGACAAGGCAGCACATGATGTTGGGAATTTGAAGTAAAAACTCATGTGGGAAGTCAGAGTGTGGATATTATTAAAACCGTCACTGCCAATCTGTCGTTTCCCCACAGGAGATGCAAACTGCATGTGCTGGATTTAAGGAATACTGGCCAGGACTTCTGGAGAATGTGGTCTGGATCCAGTGTCCATGNAGTAAAAACTCATGTGGGAAGTCAGAGTGTGGATATTATTAAAACCGTCACTGCCAATCTGTCGTTTCCCCACAGGAGATGCAAACTGCATGTGCTGGATTTAAGGAATACTGGCCAGGACTTCTGGAGAATGTGGTCTGGATCCAGTGTCCATGTGCCCTCAAGCTTTTCAATGGCATCAGGGGCTGAGGACAGGCTGAGGACTGAGCAGCCCTTGGCTCCCTTCAAGGTGTTCATAGAACTTCACCTCAAGGAAAGAAGCATGGATGGATTTCTCACCTGCCTTATGAGATGGGTGGAGCAGAGGAAAGCATCCGTACACCTGTGCTGTAAGAAGCTGAGGATTCTTTCATTTTCCATGGATAAAATTATGAAGGTCCTGAGCATGGTGCAGTTGGACTGCATCCAGGAGTTATACATGGATCGCATCTGGCATCTGTCCACCCTGGCCATGTTTGCTCCTCTCCTGGGCCAGATGAGCAATTTGCAGAGACTCCTCATCTCCTACATCCACATGCCTGATCCCGAGGAGCAGGAGGAAGAGCACGTTGTCAAAATTACTTCTCAGTTCCTAAGGCTGCACTGTGTCCGGGATCTCCATCTGGAATGCCCCTTCTACCTTGAAGGCTACCTGGACCAGATGCTCAGGTGAGTGTGCACCACTGACCAGGTAGCAGTTAATCCAGCACTAGAATATCAAATGTACTGTCCCCTTTGCTGCTCCATTGTGAACTATGGTATCACATAACCACCCAAATCTAGGTAGGGGTCCAAACTTGGAGAGGGGCTCTGGAAAGGGACATTGTGCTGGAAACTATAGACTAGGAGTTAGAATCTAGAGGATAGTTATTTGGTTTCTTCTTAAAAAGAGATATCTTTTCTAGGTGACTTAGGATAATAGGTAAGGGAAGAGGGCATTGAACTCGGACAACTCCACCAGCCCTGAGCATTTCTAAACTGAAGTTCTGTGTTCATCAGCTTTCTGACCAGGATGAGCCTATCTCAAATTCCCTGTCTGTAAAAGGATGTTTTTTGCTCCAGATATGGTAAATAATATATGGAAAATGCATGATTCTGGAGATGATGGTAATAGGGCAGGTGTCAAAGGGATCATAAAAAATTGGAAGGTGGTTTGCAGATAAAGCAGGGATATAAGTGAGCCCCACAGGCTGGCATCCTCTGTGGATGCTGTGGGATTTTGCCCAGGTTTGTCCTCTATGCAAGTCACCCAGAAGCCTCACCTGCCTGAGATGGATGTCTGGAGCCAAAGTGTGTTGAGAAGGAAGCCTGGGTAGGAAGCATTTTAAGTATATCTCTTACTATTAACTTTCAGTGATGCCCAATCTTGATTGAGACAAGATGTCAAGCTCGCCTCTGAGTTTGTTCTAGTCCATTCCATTATCTTCATTCCTCTTCATAAGAAAGCAGGGAACATTTTTCTCTGCTTGAGTAATGAGGAGAGAGAGGTTTTAAGATTCTATGTACTTGACCTGGTCACACAGGTGAAATGACTGGCTGCAATGAGATTGTCCATTCTGGGTATTAATCCTTATCAGGTGATCAGTTCAAACCTGGGTTTGGGCAGATCACTTGTCTCTCAACTTGCAATCAACTTCCAACTCAGTTTCCAATACCTAATTCCTCTTTCTCCCTAGGTGCCTGAAGACCCCCTTGGACAACCTTGGGATTACTCACTGCCTGCTTACAAATTCAGACCTGACCCACCTGTCTCAGAGTCCAAACATCAGTCAGCTAAAGGGCCTGGATCTGAGTGGGGTCACCATGACCTACTCTAGTCCTGAGCTCCTCCCAGCTCTGCTGGAGAAAGTTTCAGNTGGACAACCTTGGGATTACTCACTGCCTGCTTACAAATTCAGACCTGACCCACCTGTCTCAGAGTCCAAACATCAGTCAGCTAAAGGGCCTGGATCTGAGTGGGGTCACCATGACCTACTCTAGTCCTGAGCTCCTCCCAGCTCTGCTGGAGAAAGTTTCAGCCACCCTCCAGGAACTGTACTTAGAGCAATGTGGGATCAGAGACTCCCACTTGGAATCCATTCTGCACATCTTGAGCTGCTGTTTCCAGCTCACATCCTTCAGTTTACGTGGGAACCTCCTCTCCATGGCCATCCTGGAAAAGCTGCTGCGACACACCTCAGAGCTGCCCAGGTTAAGTCAAGAGCTGTACCCTGTCCCTCAGGAAAGTTTCAGCTCTGATGGGATCCTCCAACCCAGGAGACTTTCCCAGTGTCAGACTGAACTGCTTGAGATCCTGGAGGTCTTGGGACATCCCAGGACCATCTGTATTAACTTCATGCCCCTGTCCACCCTGTGGAGATAATACATTCTGTCATCCTGAGCCCATCATATACGGTAGTAACACCCTTGCTTAGTCCATAGCAGCAATGGAAAGCTTTCTTCTGAGCACTTGGAAACTGAAATCTAGGACAAGATACATCGTGAAGGAGAAATAGAGCCACGGTTTCAGACATCTGCTCAATCTGAATGTGAAAAGGAAAGGATCCTGCAGGGAAGCAGGATTGCAGATGGAAATACTGTCTCCTGGAATAGGAATGCTTGTAGAGTCAGAACTAAGAATCTACATTTCTTTAGGTGGATTTGAGCTTGAGACTCACATGTTGGAGTTATCCCTGGTCAGTTGGCTGTAAAGAAAAGGTCGGAAATAAAGATTCCCTCATTGTAAACGGATCGCTGCTGTTCATGATGTATTTTTCCTGATTTTTCAGTTCATATCAGGGAAATCTCCAGACATTGATTAAAAAAAAACAACTGAGTTATCTATGATCCAAAACCTTACCATTCCCACCAGGTCTTCATTCAACCTGGTGCATCTCTTCAGTTCAGTTCAGTTCAGTCACTCAGTCGTGTCCCACTCTTTGGACCCCATGAATCGCAGCATGCCAGGACTCCCTGTTCATCATCATCTCCCAGAGTTCACTGAGACTCATGTCCATCGAGTCAGTGATGTCATCCAGCCATCTCATCCTCGGTCGTCCCCTTCTCCTCCTGCCCCCACTCCCTCCCAGCATCAGAGTCTTTTCCAGTGAGTCAANTTTTTTTTTCTTTTCCCTTTTTTCTAATTTTAATTTTTTAAACCTATTATATTTTTTCTACATTTATTCCTTTGTTTACCTTTCCTACTGTTCCTTTCCCCTGAGAGTTAATCTTTAATGTATAAATCTTCATCTACCTCTAATTAACTTTGCATATCTGTTTTTTTCTCTTTTTTCCTTCTTTCCTTTCCTCTCAACATATTTATTAGATTTGTTTTCATTGCTTTATTCTCCACTTGGCACCTTGCTTTAGTTTTATTTTCCAGTTTGTGCTTAAGTCAGTTTTGTTCTTAACTGGTACAAATAATTTTGGATTTTCTTTGTTTTCTGGGTCAATCTACTGTACTTTATTTTTGTTGGACTGTTTTCAATTTGATCATGGGTGTATATGTAAATGTGTAAATTCCATTATTTTAATTATTATCTGTCTTATTTTGGAACTGCCATTTGTCTGGGATTCATCTTTGGTTTCTTATTTTTTGATATTTGTTTAAATTTCACTTATTTGTTTAAATCTCACTTAATGCCATAAGAAACTGCTTGTGGAATCTTCATTCCTGACCAGAGAGCAAGCCTTGAGTTTTTGGAGTGGGAGCACTGACTCCAAGACCCTAGACTACCAGAAAACTAACACTAGGGAGTATCAAGTTGTCAGAATTCACACAAAGGAAACCACTTGAATACAAGACCCAGCATCATCCAGCTACCAGTCACCCCTGTGCAGGATGCCTCATCTAAAGAACAAAATGAAAATACAAACCCAATCATCAGCAGACAGGGTTACCACCTAACTCAGCATTGCCCATCAGAGGTAAAACAAACATACGAACAAAAACTCAGCACAAATCTCATCCTATACAAAGCTCACACAAACCACTGGACCAACCTGAGGAGAGCAGAAACCAAAAGGAAGAAAGAATTCAACCTTCTTTAAGGAAAGAATTCAACTTTCCTTCAAGCCTGGGAAAAGACAACCTCGAACACAACAACTAAACAAATAATGAAAAGGAAGAGAAATACTACACAAATGAAGGAACAAACTAGAAACACAGAAGTCCAAATAAATGAAGAGGAAATAGACAAATTACCTGAAAAAGACTTCAGAATAATGATAGTAAAGATAATNCAACCTCGAACACAACAACTAAACAAATAATGAAAAGGAAGAGAAATACTACACAAATGAAGGAACAAACTAGAAACACAGAAGTCCAAATAAATGAAGAGGAAATAGACAAATTACCTGAAAAAGACTTCAGAATAATGATAGTAAAGATAATAAAAAACCTTGAAAACAAAATGGAGAAAATGTAAGAATCAATTAACAAAGACCTAAAAAAATAAAGAATAAATACACAGAGACAAACAACACAATTACTGAAAGTAAAAATACTCTACAAGAAATCAATAGCAGAATATCTGAAGCAGAAGCATGAATCAGTGAGCTGGAAGATAAAAAGGTGGAAATAGCTTCTAAAGAGCAGAATAAAGTAAAAAGAATGAAAAGAGCTGAAGACAGTG
>SJYV01005075.1:0-54079 GCA_006410875.1 Neotragus pygmaeus | reverse complement strand
GGTTCAATCCCTGGGTTGGGAAGATCCCCTGGAGAAGGGAATGGCAACCCATTCCAGTATTCTTGCCTGTAAAATCCCGTGGACAGAGGAGCTTGTTGGTCTCCAGTCCATGGGGTCGCAAAGAGTCAGGCATGACTTAGCAATTAAACAAGAGCAATCCTCTGGGACTTGATGAAGAGGCCACAGGGAGAGACACTGAGTGAGTGGTCTTCTCAGTTATACCATCTTACCGACTGGTGTTTTCCCAACCTGCGAGACCATGGGAGAACTGGAAGGGTAACTAGGCAGCTTTCCTCGGTCTCAGTCTCCACTCACAGGGTTCTCAGAACCCCTGCTTCCTACCTTCCTCTACACCCGCTCTAGATATCACCAGCAGGTGCGGGGGTGGTGGTGGTTGGGGGAAGTCTTCCAGCAACTCACAGGAGCCCTTGCAAGAATGACTGGGATAAACAGCGTATCTCTTGATCTTTTGCTTCCCTAGCCCTAGCTCAGTGGTAGTCACATAACAGACGTACTATGCCTTCTTACTTGAAGAACTGATGAATGCGCAAAGGATCATCTCTGCAGCAGAGGATGGCCTCTGTTCTTCCCAGTCAAGGCTGCCAGATCCCAAGCACAGTTCTCTGTTGCCCATGCAGTCTCTGGGGCTCCAGAATTCCACTCCCTCCCCTGCTGGATGTTCTCAGTCACCTCCTCCACTTGGCTTCTTAACTCCAAATATTCCAAAAGACTGCAGAAGGGGAGTAGAGAGCTTCTCTAATAATACTGATTCTCTGTGGCTACTTTTAAGCCCTATTCTGTTGTTGTATCGATGACATCAAATTTGAGGTCCCTACTGTGTCCGTCCCTACTGTGTGTATTAGACGGGCACTAGTACTATCAGCACTGTTACCCATTAGGAGATGAAGGCTCTGTAACCAACTCGAGTCCCATAGGTAGAACATGGCAGAGCTTGGATTTAAACACAAGAGACCTCTCAGTCCATTCTTCTTAGGACACCTCTGTGTTCAGGTNTCAAAATAATTTGGTTGAAAGTGGCACTTATTGTAATAGAGGGAAATAGGTCCAACCTCCTGGCCTCATAATGAGAAATTCAGGTTAGAAGCAGGGTAAGAGGTGGGGTGACCTTCCAAGGTCAGTTTTTCTAGACCCCAGAAACATGTGGGCTGATAGAGCTGCGGTGACCACATAATGAGAATTGCAGCAAAATTTTTCTTATGCAGCAAGTGAGTTTTATTTGATAGACCATTGAAATTTTCAAGGTATTTTGAGATGGTTTGAGGTGGGGAGCCTGCCTCATTCTTTCCTGTTGGGTATCTCTCCATGACCACATTTAGAAAAAAGCAGATGTCATTTTTGAGAAAATAATGTCCCTGAGGTTACTGTGGGGCACGTTAAGGTGAATTCTTAGAAAAGCACACTCATCCAGCTTCGTCAGAAAGGTGCAAAGAAAGGGCAAAGAGGAAGTTTGGAGAATACAGTTGTCAAAACTGAAACATGTGGCCACATTTAGGAATGTGTTTGTGACTGAGTGTTCCAGAGTGTATTTTGATTGGAGCACGGTTGAAGTTGCTGAGAATGCCTGAGTGTGTTTATAGATCTCATGTGCCAGTGAAAGTGGGCATATGTGTTTGACCACACGCCTCTGTGTGATCCCGTTCATGTTTGTGTGATCACATCTGCGGGGAAGAAAGTGTGATTACATTGCAAGGGAGTATTTGTAGTGATGTAGATGTCTCAGCTGTTTGACTGAGGTCCTCACTCTAGTACTGGCATTTGATTTCTTATATACAAATGTCTGTGTTGATTCTCAGTATGCCTGAAGGCATGGGGTTTATGTGTGTCTAGGCTATATGTAAGTGTGTATGTTCATGTTTAAGTGTGCATGTTGTATCTGTGTGTTACTTTAAGCACATATGACTCCAAAGAGGAAGATCAAAACCCAATTGGAATATTTCCTGCATACAAGGCTGTCACTGGCCTTATTCCCACTATTCCCCTCTCCCTACTTTGAACTGTGAACTTCAGGTGAAGTAGGCAAGAAAGGAAAGAATTGATATGACAGAAAAGTAAGGGAAAGAAAGAGGAAATTTAGGCTTAGGACAGGTTGTTTGCAGTCATTCAAATTCTCTGGGTTAAAGAGAGATGAAGGGTGGAATAGAAAGAAAAGAAAAATTAATACTAATGTCTCAAATTTATGTAATATCCTCTATCTTAGAATATATTTACACAATTATAACCACATTTGAATTTCTTATGATGCAAGTGGGATAGCAGATAAAGGAGTAGTTTTACCATTTTACTGGTGTAAAACCAGAAGTTCAAGGAAGTAAATTTATTAGGCCACAGAGTAAAGCGGCAGGGCCTGAACTGGGCTTTCAGCCGACACTGGGCAGCTTACTTTCCACTGCTTCATGCTTTAAGCTCACGAAACAGGAAGTGAAACTCCCGAACTTCTCTTTGTGGTTGACAGTAGTCAAGGGTTTTTCACTGAAACCATGAATCATTAGGTAAATACATATGCATACATACATTATATATATATACTGAGTGATTTATTTATAATACCTTTCTTTCCATAAAGGGCATGAGGGAGATTAAAAAAGATAAAAAACTATATGTGGACAAGTGTAGTTAGTTGGAACTAGAAAATCTTGATGAAGAACAGAAGAGGGAAAAAAAGACGCTAAGTGTAAACTTTAGCATGGTGGTTGCCTGCCCTGACTCCAAAGAGACCGCCTCTGTTGTTTTGGACAGTGTAGCTTTGGGGAAAGCCAAAACTCACAGTCCCCACTCACCTTCTGGACCTGAGATTTACTTCCCTGAGAGTCTAGTTAATTCAAATATAAAAAGAGGGTAGATTGTTACTTTGCAAAACTCTTATATTAAAAATTGTACATATTCAACACAAAGAGCACTTTCTAGGGGTGTAACCCTCCAGGGGGCTTCTTTGGTGGCTCAGTGGTAAAGTAACTGTCTGACAATACAGGAGACGTGGGTTCAATCCCTGGGTTGGGAAGATCCCCTGGAGAAGGGAATGGCAACCCATTCCAGTATTCTTGCCTGTAAAATCCCGTGGACAGAGGAGCTTGTTGGTCTCCAGTCCATGGGGTCGCAAAGAGTCAGGCATGACTTAGCAATTAAACAAGAGCAATCCTCTGGGACTTGATGAAGAGGCCACAGGGAGAGACACTGAGTGAGTGGTCTTCTCAGTTATACCATCTTACCGACTGGTGTTTTCCCAACCTGCGAGACCATGGGAGAACTGGAAGGGTAACTAGGCAGCTTTCCTCGGTCTCAGTCTCCACTCACAGGGTTCTCAGAACCCCTGCTTCCTACCTTCCTCTACACCCGCTCTAGATATCACCAGCAGGTGCGGGGGTGGTGGTGGTTGGGGGAAGTCTTCCAGCAACTCACAGGAGCCCTTGCAAGAATGACTGGGATAAACAGCGTATCTCTTGATCTTTTGCTTCCCTAGCCCTAGCTCAGTGGTAGTCACATAACAGACGTACTATGCCTTCTTACTTGAAGAACTGATGAATGCGCAAAGGATCATCTCTGCAGCAGAGGATGGCCTCTGTTCTTCCCAGTCAAGGCTGCCAGATCCCAAGCACAGTTCTCTGTTGCCCATGCAGTCTCTGGGGCTCCAGAATTCCACTCCCTCCCCTGCTGGATGTTCTCAGTCACCTCCTCCACTTGGCTTCTTAACTCCAAATATTCCAAAAGACTGCAGAAGGGGAGTAGAGAGCTTCTCTAATAATACTGATTCTCTGTGGCTACTTTTAAGCCCTATTCTGTTGTTGTATCGATGACATCAAATTTGAGGTCCCTACTGTGTCCGTCCCTACTGTGTGTATTAGACGGGCACTAGTACTATCAGCACTGTTACCCATTAGGAGATGAAGGCTCTGTAACCAACTCGAGTCCCATAGGTAGAACATGGCAGAGCTTGGATTTAAACACAAGAGACCTCTCAGTCCATTCTTCTTAGGACACCTCTGTGTTCAGGTAGGACCTTCCAGGAACCTGCTGGTGATTTCTGAAAAAGTAGCAGAGCCCAGAAGGAGGCTTGGGCTCTGACAATCCCACGGACGCAGACCAAGTAAGAAAGAAACTCCCTGATTAGAATTAGCTCGCTTGCGGTTCTGCTGGTTGGCCAGGGCTCAACACCAGAATCCAGAGATGATGGTTAAACCAAAGGGTGTGCGGTGGGCTGAAAAACGAGCTGTGCGGCAGTGATTGAAATCAACCACTTCCTCCAACCATGATGGACTAAGCCTTTCCCACTTTGGCTATCTTTCTTGATGGAATGAATTCTTCTCCATGAGGCTCCCAGAACTTTCATGTATATGCTGCTGCTGCGAAGTCACTTCAGTCGTGTCCGACTCTGTGCGACCCCAGAGACGGCAGCCCACCAGGCTCCTCCGTCCCTAGGATTCTCCAGGCAAGAACACTGGAGTGGGTTGCCATTTCCTTCTCCAGTGCATGAAAGTGAAAAGGGAAAGTGAAGTTGCTCAGTCGTGTATGACTCTTAGCGACCCCATGGACTGCAGACTATCAGGCTCCTCCATCCATGGGATTTTCCAGGCTAGAGTACTGGAGTGGGGTGCCATTGCCTTATCCATGTATATAGTTCTTTTCAAATGGCCTTCCAGATAGGTGCAACTGCTTCTGTATTTATAGCACTTCCCCACCAAGCTGTATTCAGAGAGCCTCTCTGCCACAAGGTTTTGAATAAGGCTATTCCCTTCTGTCCCTTCATTAAATGGCAGGGATGTGTCACTGGAAATCAATGCAATAAGGAGATTGAGCTGGTATAGTCTGAGTACATCAACTTTAGCAATGCACGCTAGCACAGGATTTCAGCTGGACTGTCAGGAGGAGGAGGAGCAACAAAGCATGCCCCTTGAACTAATTTTCCCACTGGTACCACGAGTCTCACTTCTTTTAGGTTGTTTAATAAGAGGCACAAATAACTGATAATTTGGACTTAGAAATTTCAGCCTAGTAACTAGTATGTCAATAATCTATTTTGCCAAATGAAGAATACAGATGCTATGAAAATCATGAGTGGCTAGAAAATTCGGCTTTCATTTTCTTCCAAGGGAATATTCTAGCCATTATTGCTAAATATGTCAGGGAGCAGGTTTAAAAAAAAAAAAACACAACTGTTTTGACTTCTTTATGTGGACAGATGCATACAGACGGGTTTGAATCTTGGTCCTGCTGCACCTTTACGATGTTATTTTGGACAAGTTTTTTAAACTCTCTAATTTCACTTTGTTTCCTTGAATAGGAAGGATAAACCTCTCTGATACTCTAGGATGACTATGAGATAAAATAGAGAGGGGAAGGGAGATGGGGCACAGCTCTAAATTTACTGGCTTGAAGAGGCTATCTTAAGAATGAGAAAGAGGACTTTCTTGACTGTCCAGGTGTTAAGAATCCATCTGCTAATTCAGGGGACATGGGTTCGATCCCTAGTCTAGGAAGATTCCACATGTTGTGGGGCAACTAAGTCTGTGTGCCACAACTCCTAGGCCCACAGGCCCCGCAGCCATGAGCCACAGCACGAGAGACACCAGGATGAGAAGGCCGGGCACCAGGACTAGAGTGCAGCCCCCACTCACTGCAACAAGAGAAAGCCTGTAGGCAGCAACTTAGACCGGCACCCCCCAAAAATAAATACATAAACAAAATTTGTTCTTAAGTGATAAAGATTCCAAGCCTGGCCTGAAGCTGACTTAGAAACCTGGAATCTTGAAAGTGTCTAGGAGGCTCATACTCATAGACAAACTCAGGGATTCAACCCTCAGGGAGGGAACACGGAAAGAGACGGCAGGGTCCTCATTCTGAAAAACACACTGAATTATCAGATACCACTGCTAGGATTTAGAAAGAGGCAAAAGCCATACCCTGTTCATCTATAACGGAGCAGAATCCTGACTCAGTGGATGGTGAGCTTCCTGGGGGAGGAGAAATCGAGATCTGGCCCGGGCTCTTCATTTACTTGTTGTGTGATTCTGAGCAATTCATTCACGTGTCTGAAAGCTCAGACTTCCATACATAAAATGGGGGTGACACTATCTTCTTGGCAGACTTTACTGGGCTATTCAGTTCAGTTCAGTCGCTCAGTCGTGTCCGACTCTGCGACTCCATGGACTGCAGCACGCCAGGTCTCCCTGTCCATCACCAACTCCCGGGGTTCATCCAAACCCACGTCCATTGAGTTGGTGATGTCATCCAATCATCTCTTCCTCTGTCGTCCCCTTCTCCTCCTGCCCTCAATCTTTCTCAGCATCAGGGTCTTTTCAAATGAGTCAGCTCATCGCATCAGGTAGCCAAAGTATTGGAGCTTTAGCTTCAAATTCAGTCCTTCCAATGAACACCCAGGACTGATCTCCTTTAGGATGGACTGGTTGGATCTCCTTGCAGTCCAAGGGACTCTCAAGAGTCTTCTCCAACACCACAGTTCAAATGCTATTATGACAATGCTAATAAAAATAACAATAGTTACTTCCAACTGAGCAATTATTTTGTGCAAGGGCCTTTTAGATACTATCGCATTTACTTTGTCCTATCAGTTAATTAGAAAGATACTGATTATTTCCAACTGATAGATGAGGAGACTGACACTTCATTCTATAAGTGCCCAAGGTCACCTGTTAATGAAGGGCAGTTCTGAGGTTAGGATCTAAGACTACTTCTCTCCATCGCCAGTATTCTATTCAATACTGTCCTATGCCAAGTACACCCTCCTCTCACAAAAGTGCATAAAACCTCCTATCTCATCATTACAATTTTGATTAGTATTGACCAAAACGGATTATTACTATTGTCACTCATCCACGTTACTACTACAGCCATAGGACCCTGTCAAATAGTATATTAAAGACACACATGATACCTCTTGGGCTACAGGATGCCTGGATGCTCAGAGCCTGAGCTGACTGTGCTAGGACCACAGAGGGGAGAGAGGCTCTGCTCTCCTCTTTCAATAAAGCTATTGGACTAATTTTAAAAATAAAAAGGATACACATAATGACAGATTTTACAAAACGGACTAATCAGGTCCACCAGACCATGCCTTTCCTGTAAACAACCCATTTAGGTTGCTGTATCATTTTTCTCGTCAGTCTGATTTCCTGATGGAAATCACAGACCTGTGACTGAGCATAGAAGTTACGGGGAAATTCCAAAGCTAAAGGCCTTCCAGATGGCTGGAACAAGATCACATGCTCTGGGTTCCTTTATAGAACTCATGGAGGCTTTCAGCTCATAGTGAAGCATGTGGAATAAACAGCTGATCAAAAGGAACCAAATATTTATGTTGAGCATCATGTACTCATATCTGATTGCTTCCGCTATTCTGTGAGTTAGGTACCAGTTTCCTCACTGTGACAAATAGGATAGGCATGCCCAGAGAGGATGAGTAACATGTCCAAGGTCACACAGCTTCTATGCATTAATCCCAATAATAACTAATATTTGGAAAGTTAAACTTTTGGTATATGCCTGGGAGTGTTCCAGTCTGTGTACTAATTCACTTAACTGTTAAAATTAAATGGGCAAGTCCTAATAGTTTTGCCATTTTTCAGATGAAGAAACTGAGATCCAAAGTGAATCATCTAGTGGGAAGGAGGAAAATTAGGATGTGAATCCAAGTTGGCCTGATTCCCAGGGCCGCATTCTTTCCATCAAGTAACAGCTATTACATAGGGGTATTTAGAGGGCTGATTGGAGAATAATGTAGACAAGGTCAGTACCTCCCACGCCATCTAGAAATTGTAAGTTTATAAGGCAGTGCCAGCTACTCTCCTTGATTTCTACAGAAATAGATATGATACCTCCTGGTGACAGTGCTAAGTGACAATTCTGAGTGTAAATGTGCTTTTGGCACAAACTGTCCCGTCCTAATAGTCTTGATTATAATTATAAAATAATGGGTTTCTGAAAGGCTGCAAGCAGTTCTGGGAATGGCAATAAGGGTTTAGAAACGACATGTTGTTTATGCGAGAAGTGTTTTGTTGAAAATTAAACCCATGTTTAGGAGAAAGGCTGGTGATATATGCTCTTAAGAAACTATCTTGCTATGTAATTAAATCAAAACCAGTCAGTCGCCAATTTGAGCTCTTATCTCACACTAACAACATCCCATCTCCCATGAGCCACGTTAAGACAGGACTGACC
Organism: Neotragus pygmaeus; assembly: GCA_006410875.1. Taxonomy (NCBI): domain Eukaryota; kingdom Metazoa; phylum Chordata; class Mammalia; order Artiodactyla; family Bovidae; genus Neotragus; species Neotragus pygmaeus. The sequence continues at coordinate 45,889 of SJYV01005075.1, read as the reverse complement.
TGAAATAACCCAGCCTGGTTTTTATCCACTCCTCCCTGGAACACTGTGCCTCCATTGGGACTTCCCTGTAGTTCAGGCGGTAAACAATTTGCCTGCAGTGCAGGAGACCCCGGTTTGATCCCTGGGTCAGGAAGATCTTCTGGAGGAGGGCATGGCAACCCACTCCAGTATTCTTGCCTGGAGAATCCCATGGACAGAGGGGCCTGGNCCCTGTAGTTCAGGCGGTAAACAATTTGCCTGCAGTGCAGGAGACCCCGGTTTGATCCCTGGGTCAGGAAGATCTTCTGGAGGAGGGCATGGCAACCCACTCCAGTATTCTTGCCTGGAGAATCCCATGGACAGAGGGGCCTGGCGGGTTACAGTTCATGCGGTCCCAAAGAGTCAGACACGACTGCGCGACTAAGGCAACTACCACTCCCCAGAGCCAGCTAGGGGCTGCAGTCCCACGGCCCGCCTTCTTTGTGGGACTTGGTCGTATCTTCTTCCTTAGACTCTTCCTTGGTATTCCCACTTCCTCAAAAAGGAATGAAATAGGAAACTTCCTATTTCCATATAATGCCTCTTAGGAGCCATTATATGGAAAAAAAGAAGTTTCCAATAAGGGAAGATGATATGAAAAAGTTTCAGAGACTCTGAACTTCTCACAAAGTCCCCAGGCAAGCTGTTTTTGACTTTATTTCTTAGATGAGTACCAGAAGTCTCTCTCCAAAGGTGAGACAGGCCTCGTCTGTTCCAAGATACTAAAGTCGGATTAAGCGACTTAATCCAACAGGTCGTCTCGTGTCTCCAGGCTCCCCTCTTTCTCATCGGCTCTCTCTTCTGCCAGCCTCTTCCCCTGCCCTTCACTCGCACTCAGGCTGTTTCCACCAAGGACTTTGGGTGCTTACAACGGAGACACTTGCAACACAACTATTGCAAATGCAGATATCAAGATGATAAACTTACTGACTCTGACTTTTCAAACAGTGCTTGGCTTAAGAATCACTTGGGGCGTTGATTATATATTTCTAGCTGTTTTTCTAGCTTTGTTTATCATCCTTATTGCTGGAAATTCTGATTTAGTATCAGCGGTTGAGCCTAAGGAATCTGCATTTTGAAATGTTCCCCCAGTGATTTTTAATGCACTGATAGATCTGAGAATCAGAGTTACAACAGAAAATGGAGGATAATACCCTACATTTAGTATGATTACTGGTTTTGTCCTTGAGACTAATTGCTAAGATTCATAACAGCCAAGGCAAGGTCAACAGAATGAAATATGTGATCCTTCTCGTTAAAGAAAAGAAAACATCCCTATTGGTCAGAAAATTTCTCTTTCTTTCACACTGTACATTTGCTTCTTCTCAATTCCCCCAGACCAGACTCACTGGGACACTAGCCTGGCCTGTTTGATTTTGAACTCACAATATCCATTTAGACATTGGGACTTCGGCAAGTTTTTCATTCTCCTAGTTCTTCCTCGTGTGTTGCCAATTTCTGTTCTTTGTGCTCCAAGGTAGCCAAATCTTAGCATAAACTTATACCAGAAAAACATCATGGTCTGCCCTGAACTCTGAGGCATCTCCTACTAATTTTATTTTTCTGACTTTCTATTGCAAATAAATCAAAATAAAACTTGTCAGCTCCACTTTTGCAAACTGACTATTCAGTTTACCATTAACTCTCAGATTCTAAAAAAATGTTTTCTCTTTGAAACACCAGGATCTCCTGGGCAAAAACTTGCTGGGCCATTATCAACCTTCCCAGAATCCTCTTTCTGGTATTGCTGGGGACAGGGGAGCAGTGGGCATTGAAGGCTGAGATTCAATAGATTTGACCTTTGCCCTTGCGATCCTGAATTTCTGGAGGGGCTTACTGCTCTGCAGAGGGAAATACTTGGTATAAAAACTTCCTTGCGAGGAGCAGTTTTGAGATTAAATGCCAAAGATAAATCTCTGACTGTTCAGCTCTCTGCCTCATCCTGCTGAACACCTTCCTTACATCATCTTTGTTGGGACTGACTGTAGTCTCAGTGTCTTGTCCCGGTCTGATATCTGAACACAAATATTTTTCCTGGTTACAAGAATACTACATACTGAGATCAGATAAGTAAACAGAGGCAGTAGACGCATAGCTCAAAACTCTCTGGACTCGCATTTCTTGCCTGTAAAATGGGACACATGGGCTGGAACAGCATTTACCAAAGCCTGGTATGTTGATGAAAAAAAAAAATATATGGTTTTATGCAGATAACCAATGAATGTATTCACTTCAATGATTATGCATATATTTTCATGGCTATTTTCTATTTGTAATAACGTTGGTAACCAGTAAGGAATATGATCTCTTAACATATATATGTAAGCTTATAATGTGGGCCTTTTAGGGAAAAAAAAAAAAAGAACAGAATGAGTAATACAAGAGATATTTTCCCCACAGATGTGGGAAAAACATTCCAAGTGCCATGAAAAAGACTGCCTGTTGGAAGCAATGAACCAAACAGCCTCTGAGAGTCAGGCCAGCTCTCTGACATCCCGGCATGTTCACTTCTCGAGGACAAGTTACTTATCTAGAAAATGCAGGGGTTGGAGTAAATGTCCTCTCCAGCAACTCTATTCTGTGATTAGGGGTGTAACTCTATCATGCGGATGTTCCAGCATCCTTAACATATGATTTTGGCATTTCAAAACTCCTGACACTGTATAAAAATGGGACACAGTCATTAAGCAGTTTTATTTATGCATTTATGTTTTTGCCCACTTTCCCTCTTTTCTGGAAAAGATTCATCTATCAGTCGGGCTGAGGGTTAGAGAACGATTACGGAAACAGGGGTTCAGACAATGGGATGGCAGAGTGCCTCCTCCACTCTCTGCTTAACAGTGACTGATCTCTCTGTGTCTTGGTCTCTGTTTCTCTCAGGAGTGGACGGTTTATGGACTCACTTCTATGACAGATATGAGCACCAAGTGGAACAGAGGATTCAAGACATTTTAAGCTCAGCTCAGTCGCTCGGTCGTTTTAGGGAAATACTAGTACCTGGAAGTGGTGTCATTCTGGATGCAACACTTTTGGAAAGAAAGGCTCCTTTTCTGCCCAATTGTGTAACCGCCCAAATGTGGCTTACCTGTTGTTGTTGTGTAATCGCAAAGTTGTGTCCGACTCTTCTGTGACCCAACCTGGGAGGCAGCCTGCAAGGCTCCTCTGTCCATGGGATTCTCCAGGCAAGAATACTGGAGTGAGTTGCCATTTCCTTCTCCAGGNTACCTGTTGTTGTTGTGTAATCGCAAAGTTGTGTCCGACTCTTCTGTGACCCAACCTGGGAGGCAGCCTGCAAGGCTCCTCTGTCCATGGGATTCTCCAGGCAAGAATACTGGAGTGAGTTGCCATTTCCTTCTCCAGGGCATCTTCCCCCCCTGGGGATCGAACCTGTGTCTCCTGCATTGGTAGGTGGATTCTTTACCGCTGAGCCACCAGGGAAGCCCCGACTCACCTACACATTTAAAAGTCTTTTAAATTAATCCATGTCACCTTTGTAAGATTCTTCTAAATTTTAGCAATGTGGGTACTTGGCTATTATGAATTATCTAAAGGAGAAACCTACAGTGTGTCTAAATCCAAGCCCTTTCTTGCACTATAATGCTTGCAATTATCCTTTCCTTTCCCATACTTGACATTTAAAGTGATATCTCACAGGTTCCTAAGCAGTTAGCTGTGGGGGCACTGTCTGACCCCCGGTGCCTCTCACCATCTGTGAATTCTCGCCAGTTAAGAGTAAACACTCTGCATAAATTTCACAATTGGCGACTGGTAATTGTGGAGGCCTTTGGCTCCTCTCTGCTTCCTGCTCTCTCTCTTAAAATGCCATCCGTGATCATCCTTCTATCACTGTGGGGCTGCCATCATTCCTCAGCCATATGCCACCGCAGACAGCCACCGAAGATGTACTCAGTGGCCAGGCTGCCAGACCTCCCAGGCACTTCCCTCCTCGAACAGTGAGGTCAAGCCGTCCCCTTCCTGAGCCATGACATCCACCTTTAAATCATTCTTTTTCATTTGCCTGATGCAGGCCCCTGTCTTTGCCCTTCACTCTTTTCTGGCTCTCAAAACAGTTTTGAAGAAAACTTGTCCAATTATCTGGGGTTCAATTCTGTTGCCATTCTAGCCTGTCTAAATGTCACCACAATCTTTCTTGCTTTGCACCTTCTTATTGGTGCTAAGCTGGTTTCTACCTGGGAAAGTGTGTCTCCTCTCTGCCTTGAACTGACAATATTCCACCTCCCTTCATTTTTGATGTGCTTTCTTCCTTTATTCTTTTCCTTCCCTTCTTTCTCTGATCTCCATTAACCGCTTCTGCACGTGATAACGCCAACTGCATTTCCCAAAGAATGTACCTTTTCTTTTTCTAAAAGAAAGAAGGGAATGCCAGCTTGGGAATCAGACAGATCGCTGCTCTGGTGCTCTTATAGTATCTGTCTTGCCTGCCTCAGCAGGAAAATGAGGATACTAATACCTGCCTCTCAGATTTGTTGGCAGTTTAATTAACTGAAGTAAAGCTCTTGCTCTCCTTTTTCTCCTTGAAAGTTTCCTTTTTTACTCATCCTTCCATCTAACACTCCTAGAGAAGCTACATGATTGTGAACAGACTGCAAGACGCGTGAAAGTGAAAGGGAAAGTGAAGTCGCTCAGTCGTGTCCGACTCTTTGCGACCCGTGGACTGTAGCCCACCAAGCTCCTCCATCCATGGGATTCTCCAGGCAAGAATACTGGAGTGGGTTGCCATTTTCTTCTCCAGGGGATCTTCCCGACCAAGGGATTGAACCCAGGTCTCCCGCATTGCAGGCAGACGTTTTAACCTCTGAGCCACCAGGGAAGTATGAGGGTATAGGAATAAACCAGCAAAACTTGCTCCCAACACCGTGGCGTTCAGATTCAGTGTGGTGAGGGAGATGTGTGTTAATAGCAATAGAAAATTCACACACACAGAGTTATGCCAGCATTGGAACCGGGTTGTTCTGCTTAGAAGCAGTCAAGGAAGGCTTTACAGAAGAGGTGCTGTTTGAGCTGGAAATCTTAAAAGAATAGCTCTGCAGGTGGAGCCTGGTGAAGATTACAGAGGGGAATTCTTAGACAAGAGAAAAGCATGAAGGCGAAGCTTAAATCTGGGAAACAGCAGGTGGAAGAACACAGCTATAGTGCAAAGTAGGGGAAAGAAAACAGCAGGAGTAGTTCATTGTGTAGATGCCCGGAGTTAATCAGCATCAGCAGGCCATGGCAAAGTCACTAACCATTAGCTTCATTAACCATCTCTCAGTTAAGGACAATGTATTACATGAGCGAATACAAGCAAAGAGCAAGGAACTTAACAATCACTCAAAAATACTAAGTTTTGGTGTCTGCTTTTGTTAAGAGACAGGGCGAATACAAACAGTTTGAAAGCCCCAGTAATTTAGTGATAAATTCACTGGATTGTGGTTCCTGGAGTTTAGAAGGCCCAGGTTCTCCTCCTGATGTTGCTATAAACTTACTGCGTGACACTGTGAAGTTAAAATTTAGATTCGAGGTAATGTGACCTGTTCTTTGGTTTGCTTTAAGTACTTTCCGGGAATTGGCATGACCCCACCCTCCCTCTCAAGAAACAAGAGGACATTCTGGAATGTTGCAACACTGGGCAAGTCAAAGGGAGTGTGTCACTGGCTGTGAAATTGTTTTCAATTGTATTACACGGTTATGTAATCTTTCCTTCCCCTATTTTTATGATGAAGAGTCAAAGATTCATGACGAGGCAGTTTTGCTTCTCTGGGAGACACTCCAGTTGAAAAAAAGCCCATCACCTAGAAATGAGCAGCTCTCGGACCAGCAACCAGAGAAACATTTATAGACTGCAAAGCATTATAGCGGAGGGTGGAAAGGTACAGAGAAGAGACAGCTGACTCATGCCCTCAAGGAGATGCCAGTGGGGCGGTAGAAACAGACTGAAACACCAGAACAAAAAGTCTTCCGAAGAGCCCTTCTGTGTGACAGGGCCCGTGATGAGCACGGCAGACTCGGGCGTGGGCTCTCCGGCCTCTCTCCCTCCGTGGCCTCCTCTTCTCCTGATGTCCAGGAACAGTGAGAGGCGTGGCCCAGATTTAAGTCAGAGCTGCCTGACCCCAGGGCGCAATGTTGACTGTGCAAGGAGACAGGCTGCTGTCCTGGGGGCAGTGGCAGTAAAACAATACAAATGCTGCCCCTACTGAGGATCATTCAAAGGACAGAGGTGGAGTGAGAGGGTGGGGAAACAGGCGAGGGCGGATAAACTGAAGCCATTCTACTTCAATCTGTTTTATGTTTGGGGGTCTTGTTAAAAGTTTTAGCTTTACTTTTTTTCTTCCTTCCTTCTCTCCTCCTTCCTCTCTCTTTCACTTTCTTTCTTCTCTGCTCTAAAACTTTCGTTCAACAATCTATCTAGTGCAGAAATTCCTTCCACTACCCTAAAATAAGAATAAAAAGCACACTAATTTTTTCTCTTCATTTTATTAAAAATTTTTTTTTTTTAAATTTTGTATTGGAGTAGGAGCTTCTCAGGTGGTGCTAGTGGTAAAGAACCCACCTGCCAATGCAAGAGATGTAAGAGATGTGGGTTTGATCCCTAGGACAGGAAGATCCCCTGGAGGGGGGCATGGCAACCCACTGCAATATTCTTGCCTGGAGGATCCCATGGACAGAGGAGCCTGGAGGGCTAGAGGCTGCAGGGTCGCAAAGAGTAAATATGACTGAACTGACTTAGCATGCATAGCCAGTTAACAATGCTGTGATAGTGGACAGCAGAGAGACTCGGCCATACGTATCCATGCATGCATTCTCCCTCAAAATCCCCTCCCCTCCAGGCTGCTGCATAACATTAAGGAGAGTTCCCTGTGCTTACACTAGGTCCTTGTTAGAACCACACTATTTTTTAAAAAAAAACTTAATTCCACTTAGACTAACAAAGCAGGGATTGAGTAGTTACCATGTGCCAGGGACTATGCTAGGTGAGTTACACGCATCATGACATTCATTCGATGTTCCCAACGACCCTCTATGGTAGCTGGTTTCATAATCCTCATTGTGCAGAGAGGAAACTGAGGTTTAGGGAGGCGAAACTGATTCTTCCAAGTCATGTAGCTCGTGAATTATAGCTAGTAAATGGTAAGGCTGGAATCACGTGAGCCTGATCACCAAGACTCGGCTCTCAAATCCATTTCTCAAATATCTATTATTCATGGTTGCTCAGATTATGCTCAAAACTGCAATGATGGGGTTGATTATTCCCCCAAGTGTCTCATTTCATTGTTTGACAACTCTGTTGACAGATATATAAATAGAAATATTTAAATTGAGCCCAAATCCACTTCCCTGTACATAAGACTTTGTCCATCATTTTCACCTGTGATATGGAAAAAAATGCTGAGTTGGTGTTTACAGGCACTGGGGTATGAAATAAAGTCTTGTCCAGAAGGGCACTTGGAGCCAGATCCTGCCCTTTGCTCAACAGGATTTCCTGGCTGGCCTGGAACAGAAAGACTTTGTCTGGGGCATGGATACCATTCTGAGAGAAGCCTCCTGCAGAGCCTTTTTCTAGCTTGCCTATTTGGCCTTCTCCAAGACACTGATTGAGGTCTCCAGGAGGTAGGAGAGGCTGAACAATAGCATGCAGAGGTTCTCTCCTCTGCCACCTCCATGAAGAATGTTATTCGTCTGTGTTGCTCACCAGTTTCTCTCCAGTGCACTGGGCTACTTACCATAACGTGTTCACGTGAACTGGGCTGATGCCTGCTGGGCACTCAGCAGTGCCCAGCACCTGGATCCTGCAGTCGCCCGCATGGTTTCAGTAACGAGCTGTTGAGCAAGCACTGAACGGGGCCTCGGCACACCGCTGAATGTAGTTCTGACAGGTGTGAACACTGGAGAAGGCTACTGAGAATCTTTGTCGGGTAGCCTTCTTGTCTCCCATAGCTAGGATGGCAGAATAGACATAATTCCACAATTCTGTGCTTTCTCATTAGAAAACCTTTACTGAACTCACACTCCCTGCTAGGCCCTGAAGGGGAGTGATATAAAAACCCAAACAAGGTATGACACCCACAGCCAGGAGGGCCAAGGTCTAGCAGGGCAGAGGGGAAGCAGAGCCTGATGGGTGCATTCCTAAAGGTGCTGCAGAGTGCTGTGGGTCAGCAGGCAGCCAGCGGAGAACTAAGGCTTCCCTTCGTGGTGAACTTCCTCTATGCCTGGCATTCTTTAACAGCCTGAAGTGCAGTTACTCCTTTACTTCGCACTCAAGTCGCCTTACACACATAGGAAACTAACTCACGGAGCATCTCACAACTCTGCCCCAGATCATGACAAACCCAGAGAACACAGGAAAGCAATCTGAACTAGTCTGGATCTAGAAAGTAGCTCTCATGCCTCTCTCCACCACTAGGAGACAGGGTAGAATAGAATACAGTTTAGAAAACATTTTCTGGATATCTGCCACGTCTGTTACAGCTAGGGGTGAGAACAAGGAACAAAAGCACTATTCTCAAACTGTCCGAGTTGCTGATTTAGTTGAGAGAGAGTTGTGAACTTGTGAGTTACACTGTAGCATGATATACATAACGCAAAGATTAGTGATTAAGAGCGGGTGGTTTGGCCTCCTGTATAACACAGGAAATCCTACTTAATCCTTCTATAAGTGACCTAAATGGGAAGGAAATCCAAAAAAGAGCGGATGTATATATATGCATAACTGATTAATTTTGCTCTACAGTAGAAAATAACACAGCATTGTAAAGGAATTATGCCCCAATTTAAAAAATCCAGTGTTTTCAAGATGTCAATTCTATCCCATAATAATCTATAAATCCAATATATTTGCAAATAAAATCACAGCAGAGGAAAAAAAAAAAAGTGGGTGGTTTGGTGACAAAAAGACCTAAATCCACCACATAGAAACCGTGTGACCTGGGGCAGGTAACTGAACTCCTCTGTTCCTAAGTCTCACCATCTGGCTTGGGAAATGAGGATAATGAAATTACTTGCCTCAGAGAATTACAGTGGGATAAAATAGACGGATATAATGAAGATAAGTGAAAGGGTTAGTCTGACTCTTTGCGACCCTGTGGACTGTGTAGCCCGCCAGGCTCCTCTGTCCTTGGGATTCTCCAGGCAAGAATACTGGAGTGGGTAGCTATTCCCTTCTCCAGGGGATCATCCCAACCCAGGAATCGAACCGAGGTATCCTGCGTTACAGGCAGATATTTTACCATCTGAGCCACCAGGGAGGCCCATCAGTACGTGATCCCTATTATTATTATAATTATTTCTAATGATAAAAATATGAATTTAAAAAAAAAAAAGGAAGAGAGAGAGCGAGAGAAAGCTGGAAAGGTTGCAGGGGACCAGATCTGAAGGACCTGAAATTGCTTAAGATACTGGGAAATGGTGAGACTCTGTACTCTAGGAAGGGATAAGCTCAGACATGAGCTTTAGTTCTGTCACCTCAGGGGATGGTGTGGCAGATGGGCTGAAAGGAAAAAGATGGAAGCCAAAGACCAGTCCAAAGAACATGAAGGTCCTAACCTCAACTGCTCTGACGCACGTCAAAGACAATCCTGATCGGGTTACAGAAGAAACAAAAAGTTCAGGAGCCACAGAATCCTTGGCGCCTTCAAGCTCCATCTCACAAAGCACGGAGGGGAACCGTCAGGGCCAGAGACACAGCCTGCTCTTTTGGGGAGAAGGCAGCAGCAGTGATGTCTCCGGTGGCCTGACCTGCCAGTGCAGGCCCTACTCGCTCGGCTCAGCAGCCAAGTGCTAGATGCATAGAGAGCAACGGTGACAACAGGCAGACGGTAATTTAATTTGAGGAAAGGCCCCAAGTGGAAGAGACGGGAGGCCTTTCTGAATGTAAATGTAACACGCCCAACTTTATTTTTATTATTACTTTTGTATCCCACTGCAAAGGCTCAGTCTTGTCATGGCTCCCGTTGCATTACCCAAACACTAGAGGGAAAAGAGACACAATCGAGGTCAGTGGTTACGAAAGGAAAGAAACTTTTCAGAAAAAAAGAAAATGTATATATAGGCCTCTTAGTCCCTTGGAGGGTTGGCGAGAGGAAGGTAGGATTATGGGTAATCCCCACACTATCATTCACTTCCTATGAGCTGACATGTCATTCTCTCTCAGATCCCTGAAACTCACTGCACAATATATTAGCCAGAGGACAGTGGGAGAGGCCAGCTTAGACTGGGATAAGCACTGGTACAGGCTCCTCTGTGTATGTGTGTGTTTCTGGTTTTTTTCCTTCCTCTCTCCTTTTTTAACCTACATGGTCTTCCTCGGCAAATGACTGCTCTGTCACCTTTTTCTCTGCTTGTCTGGATTTCCACCATATGGTTCAAGGCTCCTGAGATTTAGAGACGGGCCAGCCTGGGTGGGGATCCAGAAGTTCACCACTATGTGCCCTCAGGACCTTGAGGCAGTCGCCTTGTCTTCCTTAAGCTCAGGGTTTCCGTGTAAAAGGTGAGGACACAGCCTCCGAGATGGCATGGTGGTAAACGATCCGCCTCCAGGTGAAGGAGATGCGAGAGGTGTGGGCTCTTCACCCCAGCGCCACGAGAACAGGCAGCGCTAGGGCAGAGAGCCTGCCTGCCAGGCAGGAGATATAAGAGACGAGGGTCCCACCCCTGGGTCGGGAACATCCCCTGGAGAAGGCGATGGCAGCCCACTGCAGGATTCTTGCCTGGAGAGTCCCATGGACAGAGGAGCCTGTCGGGCTACAGTCCACGGGGTCACAAAGAGTCGGACACGACTTAGCTCCTGAGCACACAGCACGTAGCGTGATTCTGATAATCCTTATTAGAGAAACACTGCAGAACCCATCCACCCACCTCACAGCACAGGAAGGAACCTGAGAACTTCTCAGCACATGTTCAGTCTCCTCCTCCTCTAAGAGGAACCGAAGCATCTCCCATGTGTTGGGGTCAAATATTCCCACATTTGAAGGATAGAATTTAGTCATGCTGTTCTGTGCTTAGTTGCTCAGTTGAGTCTGACTCTGTGACCCTGTGGACCGTAGCCTGCCAGGCTCCTCTGTCCATGGGGATTCTCCAGGCAAGAATACTGGATTGCCCTGCTCTCCTCCAGGGGATCTTCCCAACCCAGGGATTGAACCAAGGTCATCCACATAGAAAGTGGATTCTCTGCCATCTCAGCTACCAGAGAAGCCCCAAATTTAGTTATTACCCTGGAATAATCAGGAACAAAAGTGTCATTTTCTCTAACTCTTACAGTGTCTATTTTTTGCTTGCACATACATTGTATCAATTTTCTCGGCCTGGTTTCTATTTTGGTGTCATCCTGGAAGCCAGCATTTAGTGAGTGATCTCCACAGCCCAGGCGCTATATGAATTCCTTGACCTGTGTTGCTTCTCAGAGTCCTACTGACTTCCTACAAGAAGCATTATCATTATCCTCACTTTGCAGATGAAACTGCAACGCAGAAGTTAATTAACTGCCCTAGGGTCCCATGGCTAGTAAATGGTCAAGCCTGAGGCACTCATTCCAGAAGGTAGTAGCATAAACATCACTTCTGTGTGGCAGAATTTTAATATATGCCTGAATATCAGTTGTCCAATTCCAGTTTTTAAATGTAACTTCATATGTGATACCTAGCCACTTCCCAATGTCTTACTTTTCCTAAGACAGTCAAAATCTTCTTCCAAATTTTGTTTTATTATTTCAAGAAAATCACCTTGTTTCTACAAGTATATTTGTGTGTGTGTGATTTGGGGAAAGGCACATTCATTAAAGGGCTTCCCAGGTGGTGCTACAAAGCATCACTACAAACAAAGCTAGTGGAGGTGATGGAATTCCAGCTGACCTATTTCAAATCCTAAAAGATGATGCTGTTAAAGTGCTGCACTCAATTTGCCAGCACAGTTGGAAACCTCCACAGAGACTACATATCTACTTTCGCTTTATTGACTATGCCAAAGCCTTAGATTGTGTGAATCACAATAAACTGTAGAAAATTCTTAAAGATATTAGAATACCAGACCACCTCACTTGCCTCCTAAAAAACCTGTATGTGGGTTAAGAAGCAACAGTTAGAATCGAAGTAGAAAAAGGGACTGGTTCCAAATTGGGAAACGAGTACAGCAGGCTGTATACTGTCACCCCGCTTATTTAATTTATATGCAGAGTACCTAATGAGAAATACCAGGCTGGATGAATCATAAGCTGAAATCAACATTGCTGGGAGAAATATCAATAACCTCAGATAAACAGATGACACCACCCTTATGGAAGAAATTGAAGAGGAACTAAAGAGTCTCTTGATGAAAGTGAAAGAGGAGAGTGAAAAAGCTGGCTTAAAACTCAACATTCAGTGAATCATGGCATCTGTTCCCATCACTTCATGGCACATAGATGGGGAAACAATAGAAACAGTGACAGACGTTATTTATTCTTGGGCTCCAAAATCACTCCAGTTGGTGACTGCACCCATGAAATTAAAAGATGCTTGCTCCTTGGAAGAAAAGCTATGACCAACCTAGACAGCATATTTAAAAGCAGAGACATTACTTTGGCAACAAAGGTCCATCTAGTTAGTTATGGTTTTTCCAGTAGTCATGTATGAATGTGAGAGTTGGACCATGAAGAAGGCTGAGTGCCAAAGAATTGATGCTTTTGAACTTTGGTGTTGGAGAAGACTCTTGAGAGTCCCTTGGACTGCAAAGAGACCAAACAAGTCAATCCTAAAGGAAACCAACCCTGAACATTCATTGAAGGACTGATGCAGAAGCTCCAATGATTTGGCCACCTAATGTGAAGAGTCGACTCTCTAGAAAAGACTCCAATGCTGGGAAAGATTGAAGGCAGGAAGAGAAGAGGAAGACAGAGGACGAGATGGTTGGATGGTATCACTGACTCAATGGATATGAGTTTGAGCAAGCTTGGGGAGATGGTGAAGAATAGGGAAGCCTGGCGGGCTGCAGTCGGTGGGGTCACAAAGAGTGGGACACAACTGAGCGACTGAACAACAGCAACCACAGGTGGCGCTAGGGGTAAAGAATCTGCCTGCCAGTGCAGGAGACATGAGGGACAAGGGTTCAAGCCCTGGGCTGGGAACATCAGCTGGAGGAGGGCAAGGCTAACCACTCCAGTGTTCTTGTCTGGAGAATCCCATGGACAGAGGAGCCTGGAGACTGACAATCCATGGGGTTGCAGAATCAGACACGACTGAAGTGACTTAGTGTGTCACTTAGCCAATTCATTGGAAAAGGCCCTGATGCTGAAAAAGACTGAGGGCAGGAGAATGAGGAGACAGAGGATGAGATGGTTGGATGGCATCACCGACTCAATGGACATGAGTTTGAGCCAACTCCAGGAAATAGTGAAGGACTCGAGCCTGGTGTGCTGCAATTCATGTGGTCACAAAGAATCAGAAAAAATTGAGCTACTAAACAACAACAACATTCACTAAAAAGATAAAAACAATATTTGTTCTTTCCTATTGTATAACTAAGATCATACCTCTTCCCACCCAGGTGGAGAATATTCATTGGTGTGCTGATGAAAGTTTAACGACCAGCTCTCTGGAGACAGGGGTGATGAAGAGAAAGCCTTGATGCTGTGATTGCCAATTTCTGCAGTGTAAATATTTCCACCATGACTATTTTCAAGATACTAATATGAAGTCACTAAGCATATAATTGAGAAGAGATGCTTATAATCAGCTCTCAGTAGTCAAATAATCAGAAATGGTAGCATTTTTTCTATACACTTTAAAATACTTAACTATTCTTGCACGCACACAAATCACATCAATTTGCCAGGTCCAATTGTGGCTGAGTAAAATCATGTGTGTGTGCTAAACTGCTTCAGTCATGCCTGACTCTTTGTGACCACATGGACTGTACACCAGACTCCTGTGTCCACAGGATTCTTCAGGCAAGAATACTGGAGTGGGCTGCCATGCCTTCCTTGAAGGGACCTTCCTAATCCAGGGACTGAACCCACATCTCTTACGTCTCTTGCATTGGCAGGCGGTTCTTTACCACTATCACCTGGGAAGCACAAGTAAAATCATAGAAACCAGTATTTATGGACTGAGCTCAGTGTTCCAGGGATTATGTAAATCATTTGATACAGCTTAACACTACCATTGGTTGTATTTTAACATCAAAGACTATAACTGCAGTTTCCAAGCCTGCAATGCTCTTCTCCACTGACCAGTTTTTAACCCAACAATCCTGATGGAGGCAGGTTGAAATACGGGAGAAAGGGTGTTTCTGGACATACACACACCTCAATTTTAGAATTCTAGTCCTACCAGTAGTACTAAGAGAGGTGTGATCTCAGCCAAGACACACAGTCTCTACTGGATCTGGACTATACCGCTAAGCATGCTCACAACACAGGGCTGTTAGGAGAATTAAATGATAGACCATATGTAAAATTCTGGGCATGTTACAAACGATCAATAAATGTTAGCTACTGTCTCTCGCACCTTTCATGAATCATTTATATTTTCTCAGTCCACATTGCCTCCTTTATTGTGCTCAGTTTCTCTCCACTGCTCTTCACTGGGCGCCCACACGCCTGTCCCCTACTCCGAGTCGTGATTTCTCTGTATCTGTACAAGTCTATGTTCAAGGTTTCCTTCCTAAGCCTCTTAGCTTTTCCCCTTTGTGTTCCTCCATTTTTCCCTCAGGCCGTTACTTCCTCAAGTTGGGCGTTCTTCTTCTACTGGGGTGTGTGCTCTGTCACCGTGGGACTCTTGGTCTCAACTTTTTGCTTTTTCTCGGTTAATTTCTCACAAAGCCCCTCCCTATTTCTCCTCTGTGGGTTTCATGCAGCCGCCTGGCCTGACGCGCGTTCTGTTCGCCTCTCTCTGCAGGAGCAGCCCCGCCTGTGCTCTCTCTGTTTTGTATCTTGCCTCCCTTGCTCCTGCCTACATTTTCCTTCCACTCTCAAGGGCTTCCACTACCTCAGCTTGAAATCCATTGTCTTTAATTCCCCCATCTCTTCCCCAAAGACCTTCAAATTCTTGTTCTATCAGCATATTATTTGCCTTTCCCTTTCATTTTTTCCTAAAACTCTTCTAGGTGGGTAGTTTCCCTTTACGCAGTGCAATGGACTGGGGGTCATTTGCATTGCTATATCAGTTTGTGCCATAAGGGTAACACTGGTTTTGGGGGCTGAGTAGCTGGGTTCTCATCTCTAACTTGTAGGGAGAAATACTTTTGTTTCTATACTGAGATACCTTTAATAAGTTCCTGCACAGAATGACAATTTAGGGTCGCAAAAAGAATGTGAACCTGGACCTAACTGTCAATTCACCTTGTCATAGCCATCGTGATTCTGAGAAAAGGACTTCACCTCCCCGGCGCCCTTTCTCTCCATCACTAAAATGGGGAGCACCACAGCGCAGGGTCTAAGAATGAAGCTTTGGAGGCTGACCTCTCAATGCTCAATTACCGGTTCATCTTACAAGCTATGCAGTCGTAGGTCACCCGCTTGCTCACGATGACAAGCACCTCTACATCTATGAAGCAGGTAAATCTCAAAGCTGAAGGCAGGACTCAATAAAACCATGTGTATAAAATGCTCAGCCCATTGTCTTTACCATCATAAACATTCAGTCCCGGGACGGATTGTTATTATAACACTTCTACCTTTCTCAGAAGTGACATGGCCTCTTACATGTGTCAGATGTGGCTTTTACTGTTCCCTCCACCTGGAATGTTCTTTTACTTCACTCCCCAAAGTGTCTTCCATGAATCTTTTTTTTTTCTTGCATCTTTTGCAAAGCCTTCTCCAAGCACCCCATTGCTCTCTACAGACCCAGTCATTCCCCACCATCTCTTCTCAGAGGCCTCTGTCCATGCTGTTTGTAGTCCTAATCACCTTATTTTGTGGCTGTCGGTTTACTTATAGGTATATTTCTTACACATTTTTATAGACTTTAAATTTCTAGAAAGCTAGACTATGCCTTGTTTTTCTTGGTTTCTCAGCACCAGAAGTGAAAAAGTGAAAGAGTTAGTCACTCGGTCGTGTCTGACTCTTTGAGACCCCATGGACTGTAGCCTGCCAGGCTCTTCTGTCCATGAGATTCTCCAGGCAAGAATACTGTAATGGGCAGCCGTTTCCTTCTCCAGGGTATCTTCTCAACCCAGGGATCGAACGTGGGTCTCCTGCATTGCAGGCCGATTCTTTACTGTCTGAGCTACCAGACACTGCTTAACAACTGGTAGGTGCTCAATATGTATTTGTAAATAACTGGGAGAATGGATATGGACAGATGGTAGGTGTTCACTTTACATTTGTGATGAATGCATGAATGAAGGCAAAGACCCAGTGTCTAGAATTGGCTGTAAGGAGGGTTATACACAAAGGACATGAAGGCTTCAACTCCAGTGTGTCGGACCAGGTCAGACTGCCCAACAGGCTGACTGCCTTACTTCTAAGTCCCCGAGCTGCTGGCTTTATCCTTTTTCATCTCTATAGGCCAGGCACAAGACTTATTCCCAAGTGGGCAGTAGGTTGTAGCCTGGAAATAGGGTTAAATGGCCTCAGCCTAGAAGATAAGAGCAATTCAGAGCAGGAAGACAAACAAGTCAGCAGAGTAATCTGGTTTATTTGGCTCTTTGAAGTAGTAATTCCCAGACAATTTGGAGTTTTGACACCTTATCATCTTTCATTTTATTTCCTTATACTTGTACTTGTTTTTTCATACTTATGAAAATGACACAGGGGAAAAATACTCAACTATAATGGGATTTACTTAAATGAAAGTGAACTAAAATTACAATGCTCTCCATCCTCCATTCTATTTTGCTGGTGCTCAGTTGCTCAGTTGGTGTCAGACTCTGAAACCTCAGGGACTGCAGCCCGCCAGGCTCCTCCGTTCATGGAATTTTCCATGAATACTGGAGTGGGTTTGCCATTCCCTCCTCCAGGGGATCTCCCCAGCCCAGTGATCAAACCCTTGTGTCTCCTACCTTGGAAGCTAGTTCTTTACCTCTGAGTCACCTGGGAAGCTCCCCTCCTGTTCTATGCTGATGCTTTTATGAAAAAGACCATTATCTTTCTATGATGTATCAAACATTCACTACATGGGTTATGTTTCTGGAAGCATGATTTCAATGAAACAGAACAGATGAGCTTTTCATTTAATAAGTATTTATAGACTACTAGGCAAGATGTAGTCACCCATGTGACCTATCAAAAAAATTAAAAAAAAAAACCCAAAATCTGATGACTCAGAAGACAGTCCTGAAAGAGCAGTCAAGACTTTGAATATAAGTTCCTCCCCTTGTGATTCCTCCCCTGGTGGGCTGTCTAATCCAGAATATGTCACATGGACTCTTGAGTGTCAGTTTCTGCATCTCAAAAACAGGCATGATTAAGAATTGCCTCCTTTCTAAACAACTCTCAGCTTCTCATAGAGTTGCTGTAAAGATCAAGTGAAACAGTATTTTAAAGGGCCTTGAAAACTGAAACATGTTAAGAAATTACAAAGAATGGCATTAAGGGTTTGATTTGTTTGTTTGTTTCCCAGTGAAGAATATGAGCTTTAATCTGAGGAAACTAATGTAAACCAAATGTGAGACTCAAATGGAAACTGATAATATGAACTCAAAGATGATCCTCCAGGTTCTGACTCTGGTACAAATTACCTGTGTAATTATAGTCAGTCCACCTCCGCTGTCTGCCTCAATTTCCTTATCTTATAAAATGAGGTGGCCAGATCAGATGAGTTCTAAACACCCTTCTAGTTCTGACAATGTTCTGTGATTCCTTGAGATAACTGAACTTTATAAGTTATGTTTATAGCTCTAACCACCCGGGCAGGAAAGAGACAGAGCAAGACTGCATTCTTTAAGCCTAGATACACAGCAGATAGATGGAAGATTTGGGAAGGTAAAGATGTTTAATTCTAATGTGAGAAGAGGCTATTATGACCTCTGGGGCCCTAGGCATATTAGGGTCGCTTCTTCAATCAAAAAAAAAAAAAAAAAAAAAGCTTATTTTGTGACTGTATCGATACAAACATGGATATAATTGAAGATAAATCACATTTTTTTCTTTTAAGTAAAATTTTTAGGTGCTCTATAAAATTATCCTGGACCCTAAGCACTAGTCTTAATGTATCTAATGGATAAGTCGGCCCTGCTAAGTTCTCCTAAAAGTGGTGGCACATTTTACTTAAAGAACATTGAGCCTGCCAGCCAATTGAATCTTACCTCCCTTTCAGAGCAGAATTTCTCAAATTTGGCACAATTGGCATTTGTACTCTGCAGTTCCTTGCTGTAGGGGGTGCGGGCCACGCATTGTAGGATGTTTAAGAGCATTTTGACCTCTATCCGCCAGATGCTAGTAGTAGACTTGTCCTGGATGTGACGACAAAAAATGTCCCCAGTGTTGCCCAGGGTCCCCTTGGAGAAATACTGTTCTAGAATATTCTTTCTAGGTGATGTTCTACCTTGTACTGAGAACTCATGGTCTTGGCCAGTGCCTTTCCATATCACTCTTGGTGAAAGATAAAAAGTCCTGACATGGACCTGTAAGGTTCTCTCTGCCCTTGCCACAGGATTTCTCTAACCTCGTCTCCTACTGTTCTTGTTCCGGACGTGGCTTCAGCCTCAGCGTCCTCTGTGCTGTGTCTTGTATCTGCCTGAGGGCTTTTGAGGTGGTTCTTCTGTCTGTGTGGGATCAGCTTCCCTAGATGGTCCCCTTGGCCAGCTCGCTTATCCTCTTCATTTCTTCATTGAAATATCACCTTCTCAACGACACTTATCTTAAAGTGCTATTGTAAAAGTTGCCCTTTTAAAAGTTACAAACCTTGGTCCTTGATATTCCTCTTCCCCCCTTCTCTGCCCCTATTCCTCTCTGTCTCGCTGTATTTATACATATGCTTCCGCTAGCTTAGATGGTGAAGAGTGTGCCTGCAATGCAAGAGACACTGGTTAGATCCCTGAGCTGCGAAGATCCCTGGGAGTAGGAAATAGCAACCCACTCCAGTATTCTTGCCTGGAGAATCCCATGGACAGAGGAGCCTGGTGGGTTATGGCCCATAGGGTTGCAAAGAGTCAGACATGACAGAGTGACACTTTCACTTCACTTCAAACCTTCTAACATACAATATAATTTATATTGCCTAATTATTTATTATTTTAAATATACTATTCATTATTAAAATAAGCATTATTTTGATAATTATTTACAATTTATTAGATTTTATTTCCTTAGATTCCAAAATCACTACAGACAGTGACTGCAGCCATGAAATTAAAAGCCATTTGCTCCTTGGAAGGAAAGCTATGATAAACCTAGACAGTATATTAAAAAGCAGAAACATCACTTTGCCAACAAATGTCTATATAGTCAAACATACAGTTTTTCCAATAGTCATGTATGGTTTTGAGAGTTTGACTATAAAGAAGGTTGAGCACCAAAGAACTGATGTTTTTGAATTTTTGTGTTGGAGAAGACTCTTGAGAGTCCCTTGGACTGCAAAGACATTAAATCACTCAATCTTAAAGGAAATCAAGCCTGGATATTCATCAGGACTGATGCTGAAGCTGAAGCTCCAATACTTTGGCCATCTGATACAAACAGCTGACTCACTGGAAGAGACCTTGATGCTGGGAAGCTGAGGGCAGGAGTAGAAGGGGACGACAGAGGATGAGATGGTTGGATGGCATCACTGACTCAATGGACATNCTTTGGCCATCTGATACAAACAGCTGACTCACTGGAAGAGACCTTGATGCTGGGAAGCTGAGGGCAGGAGTAGAAGGGGACGACAGAGGATGAGATGGTTGGATGGCATCACTGACTCAATGGACATGAGTTTGAGTGAGCTCTTGGAATTGGTGATGGACAGGGAGGCCTGGTGTGCTACAGTCCATGGGGTCACAAAGAGTCAGACACAACTGAGTGACTGAACTGAACTGAACTGGGAGATCACGAAGGACAGAGGAGTCTGGCACACTCAGTCCATGGGGTCGCAGAGTAGGACATGACTTAGTGACTAAACAACAACAATTTATATTTATCATGTATTTCTCTCTTTCCCCTGCTAGAAAACAAAGTCCGTGAGAACAGGGCTTTGTTCTGTGTTGTCTATCCCACAACTGCTACATAATTTGCGTTTGATAATTTGCACTGGACTGAATTGGGAAAAATTGAATTTGAATTGAAGTAGCTCCCTCTGTCTTTTGACAGTGCCGCTGGGAACGTCCTCCTGCCCCGACCCCTAACCTTCATTCCTGTGTCCCCCGCGCTGTGCGACCTCTCCTTCACCATGGAGCTCTGTGTCTCTTCCTGAAGTGCCCCCATTCTCCTTGACCAGGTTTCTGCTGTCTGTTTCTTTGTGGTCCTCTCTTTCCCTTTTGTTCCTGAGCTGCCTGGAGCAGCAGAGGGAAAGCATGCATGCCTGGGTTTTGAAACAGCAGATTCTTCCCTTCTTGTAGCCATTCTAGCCTTGAAAAAGAATGATTCAAAAGAGACTTGAAAAAGCAGGACCTCGCCATCTCCGGGAGCATAAACGATGGCCGTGAGAACCGAGGAGCCCCTTCAGTCTCCGTGTTGGGAATTATTTATCACTGGAGCTGTGAATAGAAGGGCCAAGCTGGGTGGTTATTACGTCCTCGTCTCAAAGCCGGCCGGGGAGAGGCAGCCAAGAAGCTATTGCCACCAGGACTGGCAGGTGGGGACACCAGGAGCCCATGTCTTGCCAGAGAGGCAGCCCTCGCTGACCCAGTTTCAGCACAACATCGCCTGACACAGCACTGCAATCCGCAGCTTTAATAACGCAGTGACATACAAAGCAGTTTTGATGTAAAGTGGAGCTGGCAGAGCAGCGGAGGGAAGGCTCTGCTTCTCACTGAGCTGCGTGGGGGATCCACTCAAGGTGACTGCAACCTTCGCAGCCCAGTCAACAGTCCAAACCTGCTTTTGCAAACAAGGAAGGCAGTTTCTTTTCCAGGATGGCAGGTGTAGGGGTGGCAGAGAGTGAGTGGAGCCAGTGCAGAAGGTCGGGGTTGATGCAGCCTGTCTCTGCTCTAACACGTGTCCCTCACGGTCCTGCTCCTCCTGATCCCTGCCGCCCCTGCCTTCATCCAGGCCTCCATCTCCTGGGCTATTGCAACAGCTGCGTGGTTTTCTCAGAGCTTGTCCCTTCCATCCACCTTGTTCACAACTGGTAGGATGGTCTTCAGAAAGCGTATCAATGATCAGGTCACTTTCCATATCGAACCCCTACATGGCTCCCCGTTCTCGTAGGAAAATTAATGCCAAACAGTAATGCCCAACTAAGTCCTGTGTGCTTGGCCTGTCAGCTACATTTTCAGCTTCTTCCAGTCAGTTCTGTGTATTTCTCATCACTTCCTGCTACTACCACCTCCAGTTTTCTTTTTTTTAATTTATTGACCATACACTGGATTTTTCATTTCCTAGTGTTGGTCATTAGTGTTCACTTGGATGCCTCCCATGCTGGCAGACTCACTACCTCAAGCGACAGCTTTTTTTTTTTTTTAATATTGAGCAGTTGTAAAACTTTGTTTTTCCTATGAAACACAAACTCTGTTTCATAACTTTCATTTATTGCCCACCCTGTATCTGCTCTCTGGAGTCTCATGGAATACGTTCTGTCGCAGGACTCCCTTCTGAGAAGTGAACTCAGTGAATTACATCTTTTGAGCTTCTTATGTGTGCTAAAGTTCCAGGGTCCTTTACTCACTGTTTATGGACTTTGGTTTCTCCCATCTCAACTCTCTCCATCTCGTCCTTCTATACCTTCCTTGAAGAGTCAAGATTCCCCTTAAAATCAACAGGGGGAGAGAGTATAGCGTGCATTTAAAAATAACAATCACAATTAGCAACGATAACAGTTGAAACTGTTCTTGGCATACGGAAACGGATGTTTTGACCTGAGTTATGCAATGTGACTCCTTCTACTGTTCATTCATTTACCATATATACGTCTCTTGAGCAAGGAAGGTACATAAAGTGAAACACAGTTCCTGTCCTCCAGTGTTTCACAGTCTGGAGGGCAGGGTGGGGGATGAAGGCAGTAACCAAATAAGTAGTGATCACAACTAAATGTAATTAGAGCCTTGATCGGGGCTATGCCAGTGCTGAAAAGAGGTCCCAGGGGCTTCCCTGGCCATCTGGTGGGGGTTAAGACTTCAGGTTTCCAATGCAGCAGGCAAGGGTTCCATCCCTGGTTGGGGGAACCAGGATCCCACATGCCAAGGGGTGTGGCCAAAAAAAGGTCCCTAGCCTTGTATGGGGGGTACTGAAAAGAGGCAAAGGGGGCAGAGAAAAGCAGGGTGGAGCAACTGCTGTCTACACAGAGGCTGGGAGGATAACAGATAAGGTGAAAGGCATGGACGAGGACGTTCCAGGTGGCGTGGCCAACAAGAGGAGAGGCACAGAGATGGGGCCGCAGGAAACCTTCAGCCGCCTCGAAGGTTCTTACGATCCCTGACCAGGGTTTTGTATATGAAGAGGTTGACCCCTGAGTCTAGACTACGGTTCAAATGTAGTTCCAGAAGAGAGAGATTACTGGGGCTTGAAATTGTCAGGACAATCTCCCTGGAGATGGAGGGCCATGAGGTGGGCCCAGAAGGGAAAACACATTACGGAGAGCAGAGAGGAGGGGAGATGGATATCTATATGCAAATACGTCCGCACACATACATCTGCTTCATATGCGTTTAAATCTCAAATTGACTTTCACTTGCCTTCCACTTTGGTTTCCATGGTAACCCTGGCCACTTAGTTTTCTTTTAACCTCCTTTTCATTGTTTCAGGATGAGGTGAGCTGCGTGAGGGTTAACCAGTCAGGGGAGGACAGGAGATTTTAAAGCAATTATTTGGATTTTTTTTTTTAAAGAAAATCGCCAACTTTGCAATTTAATGCAAACTGTCTCTGGTATATTTGCCCTGAAGGATGCTGTAGGGAGAAACAGGAGCCAGAATCCTTTTCGTCCCCTCCTCCCTGACTTCTATTATTACCGTGCACTTACTGCTAATACAGCATCTAAACTTGCAATCTCGGTAACTATGGCAATAAAATGGGTGAGATTCCCTTCNACAGGAGCCAGAATCCTTTTCGTCCCCTCCTCCCTGACTTCTATTATTACCGTGCACTTACTGCTAATACAGCATCTAAACTTGCAATCTCGGTAACTATGGCAATAAAATGGGTGAGATTCCCTTCCATTATAACTTGGATTGTTAGGACTTTGCAAAGAGCACGTGCTTCTGCACAGGGGAGTTGGGGGGGAGCACTCCGGGGAAAACAGTTATTTCAACTCCCTGCGGGGAGTTGAAGACCCTCATCTATCAGTCTACATTCACGTGAAGAATTATCACCAAACTTGTGTCAGAGGATGCAGACATTGTATCTGGGAGGTACAGCACACATCCAGACATCCCAGCTCGCTCCCACCCACCTGCCCACCCCGTCCCCACCACAGGGCTCGATGGCTTCACAGCACATAGGATCTTAGTTCCCTGTAGACTCAGGAAGCCAGGGTGGCATGGAGCCCAAGAGACATGGCAGGCTAGAGGCAAGGGTGGAGGATCTAATCCAGAGATAAGCAAACTTTTCCCTGTAAAGGACTGAACAGGAAATATTTTAGGCTTCGAGAACTGTATCATCTTGGTTGCAACTCTTCAGCGCTGCCCTTGCTGCTCAAAAGCAGTTATAAACACAATGCACGTGAATGGACGGACAGGTGTATTCCAGTACAGTTTTATTGATGGATACAGAAATCTGAATTTTGAATACTTTTCAGTGTGTCATGAAATAGTATTATTCTTTTTGATTTTTTCCCACTCAGTTAAAAATATAAAGGCCAGGGACTTCCCTGGTGGTCCAGTGGATAAGAATCCGCCTTACGATGCAGGGTTTGATCCCTGGTAGGGGGAACTAAGATCCCACATGCTGTGGAGCAATCAAGCTCGTGTTTTGCAGCTACTGAGCCTGCACGCCAAAACTGGGGAGCCTATGTACCTCAACGAGTGATCCCGCATAATGCAACGAAGATCCCATGTGCCACGACTAAGAGCTGATACAGCCAAATAAGTCAATAAATATTAAGAAAACAAAACAAAACTAAAAGCCATTCTTAGTTCTTGGATTCCTCAAAAATAGGTGGTAGGCTGGATTTGGCCTGCAGTTGAAAGTCTGCAGTTCCTCATTTAATCTATGCCACAAACAATGCATTCTGGTGCACTGAAGTAGTGCTGCTGCTGCTGCTGCTGCTGCTAAGTCGCTTCAGTCGTGTCCGACTCTATGCGACCCCATGGACAGCAGCCTACCAGGCTCCTCTGTCCATGGGATTTTCCCGGCAAGAGTGGGTTGCCATCGCCTTCTCCCACACTGGAGTGCATTCTAGTCCATTTCGTTATTCTCACCTGCTTTAGTTTGTTGTTGTCATATGTAGTATTAATTTCTATGAATACTATTTGCTATGGTTTTTATTGTGTGTCAAGCACTATATTAAGTCCTGTAAATAGGGCATCCGATTTAATCATCACTAAAATACACTTTATAGATGAGGAAAATAAGGTTCAGCGATTGAATTGCTCAAGGTCATGCGGTTTTAAGAACAGCAGACATGCAAACACAGGCTCTATCCGTAGCTTAGAGATACAGTATGGCTTTCCTTTCCGTTGACAGGTCAGTTTCTGCATCTACCAGATTCTGACACACCCTATTCTCAGAGATCTTAAGCACACCTATGGGAACAAGGCTTGGGGCTTTCAAAAGTCATCCCAATGCAGTACACACAAGAATTCACTGGGAATGGCCTTGTGGACCCCAGCTCCTCAGCCTCCTGACCACCCCCTAATGGTCCTAATCTCTGATTAACACTTTGCCTTGACTACATAATGCCATATGTACCTTTGCCAGCTCCCGGCTCTGGCTGTGCCCCAGGAACAGCCCTCAGACTTCTGGGTGCCCTCCACCTGCTTTTCCAGCCTCTGCTTCCTTCCTGCCTCTGCTGGCCTGTCTTGGTGCTGATCGCTTAGCACCAAAGTCCTCAGATTTCCTTCCTTGGCTGGCTCTTCTCAACTCACCATCCCATCCCCTCGAAGCCCTTCAAGGAGAGGTTCTGGGAATTCGGGATGCTGGGCAGGGAGAGAAGAAGGCTCCATGCTCCTAGCAGAGGGTCATTGTCTTCTAACCTCCACAGAGGCAGGAGATTTTAATTGCTTAGGACAATCCTGGAGGGGAAAACTAGGAACAGTGAGAATAATTCATAAAGTGGCAGGTTTCTCTCTTACAGATCTCAGTCCAGGTCAACTCAATACACCTCCCACCACAGGCAGTTGTGATAGGGTAAAGAGGACTGGACCAGAGGTCTTGGGTTCTGGATTCAGGCCTTTAATCGCTTTCAATGCAACTGGAAGGCCCAACTCTCTCATCTTCCCTTCTGCTGGAACGAAGTGGCTCTATGACTTTGGGAAATGCGAAGTTTGGCGACAGCTGGCCTTGCTGTGCTCAGCAAGTTGTGTGACCTTGGGAAACCCAGGTCCCCTTCTCTGGGCCTTATTATCCCACCTGTGCCATGTGAGCGGTAATCATCTCCAGCTCCAGAGACCTTCAATTTCAGCCTTTCTGCTCTGTCTCCCTAGGAACTGGCACATCTGCTTTTGGGATCCATTACTTTGCAAACTTTTAAGAGATTCCACCCCCCACGCCCCTTTCAGTCCCTAGAAAATTGCTGCAGTTCTTCGGAAAGAACATTAGCCAAGCCATGTGCTAGGCAAATGCATTCAGCTTCTCCCTATCTGATTTCTCTTTTTCTCATTTGTCAGCAAAGGAGAAACCTCCCAGCTATTAATCAAACTCCTGGCGGTGGATAGCTTTAATTGCAGAAGCCATTGCCGGATGAGGGATGCTCAACTTTTCCAAAGAAAGCCCGCTGCCTAGTGCAGAAGAGAAACAATTAATTACCTGCTTCTCCTGTCCCCAACAGAGATGCAGATGAACTAACAATATTGCTGCTGGCACCAAATCCTCCCTCACCAAGGTGGAGGAAAGCTAAAGCTAATTCAGACAGCGCTCGTGAAAGCTCAATGCCCAAATAGAAGGATGGCCATGAGGCTCTGGTAGGGCCCTGGCTTACCCCTCTGGTATCTTTACATTAAGATGCATCCTGATAAACTCAGCCTTACTGGGTGAGTGATTGGGATGTTGACATACCTGAAAATCATATTCTCTGAGGAAGGATCAGAGAATTCACAGAGATGTTGAATTCAGNAGGGCCCTGGCTTACCCCTCTGGTATCTTTACATTAAGATGCATCCTGATAAACTCAGCCTTACTGGGTGAGTGATTGGGATGTTGACATACCTGAAAATCATATTCTCTGAGGAAGGATCAGAGAATTCACAGAGATGTTGAATTCAGAGAAAAAGTTTAGGTGCAGGGAAGGAATGGGTGCAATTAAAAAAATAAAATAAAATGGATAAGACTTATTTTGCATGTTCCAGTGGAATTATGGGTGAAATTTACCATTTCATAGAAGAAGAAATTCTTGGGACTTGGAACTGTGTGCCCATGGAAAGGGATTCCCCCAAATGGAGTCAAGTCTCTTGTCTCTGGAGGTTTTCAAGAACCTCTGAGGATGTTATAAGGCAATCTTTGTATTGGATGGGAGGTTAATTAAAATCTCTTGGAAAAGTAGTCACCCTTCTTTAGGGTCTTGTTTTACCAACACCTTTGATTTACTTCAAGGTTTTCAATTTTAGAGACAACATAGGAGTAGATAGATAGGGGGAGAGCAGAGACAGGTAATGTTGAATACTTTTTTTCTTTTTTAATCCTCAATTGGCACAAGGATAGGATAGAACTAATACTCTCTTTGAAACCTGGAACAAGGTTGGCTTTCTCTGCCTCCCAATACTTAGCAGATGCTCCACACAAAGTGAATATTTGAGACATGCTTGAAAAGCTTTTTATTACATCAAATTTAAATTTGCACTTTTGGTGTGAGTTCTCGGAGGCAATATTGCACAGTTTTGAAGAGAAAAACCTGAATTGGACTGATCAGAGTCTACACCTTGGTTCCCTGTGTCGTAGGTGAGTGAACCCCGGACAGGTGAGTGTCTGAACTCTCAGCGCCTCAGTTTCCTTGTCGATAGAATACGGATACGTTTACACACCTCATGGCACTGCAGCGAAGACCTAATGAGATTATAAAAGCAAAATGCTTACAACACGGCTTGACAAAAAAAGTAGCAGACATTTATTCAGCACTTAAAACATACCAAGCACGGTTCTATGCATTTTGCACATACTATTTAAGAGTCATAATAACTCTATTGTTGAATAGGATACTAAGGAACAGAGAGGTTAAATGATGTGCCCAAGGTCACACAGTGAGGAGACACTAGCACAAGGATTCTGAGCTGACGTTCTCGATCCCTATTAGCTACTGCTTCATAAACACTGACCATCATCTCTGTGTTAACATTCCCACCTTTCTTCTAGTAAAAAGCTTGTTTCCGTTTTTTCCTCTCCTTGCTACTCCTGCCACACGTGGGCATGCATACTACTCTACTGCACAACGAATGCCCAGGCGACTGAGAGTTTGTTTGATTTCTTATTACTCCTTCCAGAGAGTCTTGCATGGCCTTTACACTTGATAGATATTGTTTGCATGTTAGACACCTTCATTCAGGCCCCAATCTCTTTAGAACAGCAATCCCCAACCTTTTTGTCACCAGGTAACATAGAAGATGGGGCTTCCCTAGTGGCTCAGACAGTAAAGAAATGTGTCTGCCATGTGGGAGGCCTGGGTTCAATCCCTGGGTTGGGAAGATCCCCTGGAGAAGGAAATGGCAACCCACTCCAGTATTCTTGCCTGGAGAATCCCGTGAACAGAGGAGCCTGGAGGACTACAGTCCATGGCGTTGCAAAGAGTCGGACTTGACTGAGCGACTAAGAATACACGTACACACACTGGTTCATGGAAGACAGTTTTTCCATGGATCGGAGGTGAGGGCTAGAGGATGGTTTGGGGATGCTTCCAGCATGTTGCATTTACTGTGCACTTTGGTTCTATTATCACCTCAGCTCCGCCTCAGATCACCAGCTCTCAGATCCCAGAGGTTGAGGACATCTGTTTCAGAGTACTGGATTGAAATCAACTTCAGCCAACTTGCACCTTTTTCTTCTTTGTTTCATTTGTTTATTTATTTATATATTTTATTATGCATNCTTTAATTGCAGAAGCCATTGCCGGATGAGGGATGCTCAACTTTTCCAAAGAAAGCCCGCTGCCTAGTGCAGAAGAGAAACAATTAATTACCTGCTTCTCCTGTCCCCAACAGAGATGCAGATGAACTAACAATATTGCTGCTGGCACCAAATCCTCCCTCACCAAGGTGGAGGAAAGCTAAAGCTAATTCAGACAGCGCTCGTGAAAGCTCAATGCCCAAATAGAAGGATGGCCATGAGGCTCTGGTAGGGCCCTGGCTTACCCCTCTGGTATCTTTACATTAAGATGCATCCTGATAAACTCAGCCTTACTGGGTGAGTGATTGGGATGTTGACATACCTGAAAATCATATTCTCTGAGGAAGGATCAGAGAATTCACAGAGATGTTGAATTCAGAGAAAAAGTTTAGGTGCAGGGAAGGAATGGGTGCAATTAAAAAAATAAAATAAAATGGATAAGACTTATTTTGCATGTTCCAGTGGAATTATGGGTGAAATTTACCATTTCATAGAAGAAGAAATTCTTGGGACTTGGAACTGTGTGCCCATGGAAAGGGATTCCCCCAAATGGAGTCAAGTCTCTTGTCTCTGGAGGTTTTCAAGAACCTCTGAGGATGTTATAAGGCAATCTTTGTATTGGATGGGAGGTTAATTAAAATCTCTTGGAAAAGTAGTCACCCTTCTTTAGGGTCTTGTTTTACCAACACCTTTGATTTACTTCAAGGTTTTCAATTTTAGAGACAACATAGGAGTAGATAGATAGGGGGAGAGCAGAGACAGGTAATGTTGAATACTTTTTTTCTTTTTTAATCCTCAATTGGCACAAGGATAGGATAGAACTAATACTCTCTTTGAAACCTGGAACAAGGTTGGCTTTCTCTGCCTCCCAATACTTAGCAGATGCTCCACACAAAGTGAATATTTGAGACATGCTTGAAAAGCTTTTTATTACATCAAATTTAAATTTGCACTTTTGGTGTGAGTTCTCGGAGGCAATATTGCACAGTTTTGAAGAGAAAAACCTGAATTGGACTGATCAGAGTCTACACCTTGGTTCCCTGTGTCGTAGGTGAGTGAACCCCGGACAGGTGAGTGTCTGAACTCTCAGCGCCTCAGTTTCCTTGTCGATAGAATACGGATACGTTTACACACCTCATGGCACTGCAGCGAAGACCTAATGAGATTATAAAAGCAAAATGCTTACAACACGGCTTGACAAAAAAAGTAGCAGACATTTATTCAGCACTTAAAACATACCAAGCACGGTTCTATGCATTTTGCACATACTATTTAAGAGTCATAATAACTCTATTGTTGAATAGGATACTAAGGAACAGAGAGGTTAAATGATGTGCCCAAGGTCACACAGTGAGGAGACACTAGCACAAGGATTCTGAGCTGACGTTCTCGATCCCTATTAGCTACTGCTTCATAAACACTGACCATCATCTCTGTGTTAACATTCCCACCTTTCTTCTAGTAAAAAGCTTGTTTCCGTTTTTTCCTCTCCTTGCTACTCCTGCCACACGTGGGCATGCATACTACTCTACTGCACAACGAATGCCCAGGCGACTGAGAGTTTGTTTGATTTCTTATTACTCCTTCCAGAGAGTCTTGCATGGCCTTTACACTTGATAGATATTGTTTGCATGTTAGA
Source organism: Neotragus pygmaeus (assembly GCA_006410875.1). NCBI lineage: Eukaryota > Metazoa > Chordata > Mammalia > Artiodactyla > Bovidae > Neotragus > Neotragus pygmaeus. The sequence goes on along the minus strand of SJYV01005075.1, from coordinate 16,000 downwards.
CACCTTCATTCAGGCCCCAATCTCTTTAGAACAGCAATCCCCAACCTTTTTGTCACCAGGTAACATAGAAGATGGGGCTTCCCTAGTGGCTCAGACAGTAAAGAAATGTGTCTGCCATGTGGGAGGCCTGGGTTCAATCCCTGGGTTGGGAAGATCCCCTGGAGAAGGAAATGGCAACCCACTCCAGTATTCTTGCCTGGAGAATCCCGTGAACAGAGGAGCCTGGAGGACTACAGTCCATGGCGTTGCAAAGAGTCGGACTTGACTGAGCGACTAAGAATACACGTACACACACTGGTTCATGGAAGACAGTTTTTCCATGGATCGGAGGTGAGGGCTAGAGGATGGTTTGGGGATGCTTCCAGCATGTTGCATTTACTGTGCACTTTGGTTCTATTATCACCTCAGCTCCGCCTCAGATCACCAGCTCTCAGATCCCAGAGGTTGAGGACATCTGTTTCAGAGTACTGGATTGAAATCAACTTCAGCCAACTTGCACCTTTTTCTTCTTTGTTTCATTTGTTTATTTATTTATATATTTTATTATGCATCTGCAGTCAAAATAACATGTTGCAAAACACAGGGGTTGTGTTTGAATCCAGGTCTCTGGCACACCAGGCCATGTTAACCTAACCTTTTTTTGCTTTGGTGCCTGGTCTGTGATGGAAGCAACATAAAACCTAAGTTTGACGAATAAACAGTCATAGTGGGAATGTGCTTAACAGAAGAGACTTCTTTGGGAATGGAAAATGTTTACATCTACTTGCTAAGCTACAGAACTAGCAAGGGGGAAATGACGTGGTTTAAGCTAAAAAGCCCCTGTAATCCTTATCTGTGACTTCCCCTCTTAGCTCTCCTGAATTGGCTTTGCCTCAGTTCCTGCAAGAGTGGACACTACTTCCTAGTAAACCACTCCCAATTCCTGGTGAGCCCAAAGCCTCCATCTTTCACTTAAGTCTCTCTCACTGTAGCTATAACCCAGTGAGTCAGGTATGGGAGTGGATGGGGGCTGCTCTGAACGCTTTCATGGTTTCCTTCTCAGTCGCTTAAAATACTCCACCCCCCCCCCCTTTTTTGAAGTGTTTTTTCAGAGTATGAGTATATGTAATTATTATTTTTTTAAACCTTGCTGTTCTTTCTTTCCTTGCATGTACCAGGCTTTCTCAACAGCTTCAAATGGAAAACTTTGAAGTAAGTGAGCTTTTTAAAGAACTGAAGACGCAGCCCGATGCCCGGAAGTCCCATGGGCAACCTTGCCGCAGTAACCACTCTGGGTGGAACTCATTAGAGCCGGCTGTTTCGCCGCCGCCGCGCAGGCCGGCCACACCGTGGCTCCCTGGCTTTGAGCCGCGGCAGGGATGCGCTGGGCAGCGGGGGGCGCCAGCTCACCGGGTCAGGGTGGGTCCGGCCCGGCGGACGCGGAGCCGATTGTGCAGCCGGTCCTGGCGAGCAGATTACATCTGAGCCGCCTTTCAAGTCGCAGGTAGCTTTCAAAACGGGGCTTTGAAAGGCTGGACTCGAAGGACGGAACTCAGCTTTGCAGGGAGGCCGGACCGACTCACACGTGCCTACCTCTGCGGCGCTCTCGTTCATACAGGAATAAAAGGAAGAAGACTTTGTCTGGCAGGGTCCGTGCGCACGGTTTCCATCCCTTTATTTACAGAGGAAACGTTCGGACTCCTGGAGTTCTCACTGGCCACTGGGGGGATGAATGGGCTGTTTGAAGTGAGAGCATTGAACGTTTCTCTTTGGGATATATATACACACATACGTACCTACCTACATATTCTGTCTCTCTTTTCTGAAACTCAGTGATGTTCTTTTACCTAGGCATCTGATTGGGGCGGGGGGGGAAACACGCAGATACGTGTAGAGTTAGGATGTTGCTATCACACAACACCCTTTTTTCTTGCCTTTGACCCTGGTCTCCTGGACCCCGGTTGAATGAGCAGTCTTTCCACACTATGGGAGAAGGGGTAGGGAATTCAGTGGTTAGAATGCAGGCTTTGCAACTCTCCAGATGAGTCTGAATTTTGATGCAGTGGCTTAACTGTGAGAAGATGCGTGACACGTAGCGACCGTCCAGCCTTCTCCCTCAGCACCGGAAACTGGCCCTTTGCTTTTGCATCTTGCGCTTCTGCTCATTCCTGTTTATGCAGGTTCTTTCCAGCACAAAGGTTGAAATTTTAACTTCACAAGGTCTCCAGAGCTTTCCTTTGCACCAGCACTTACCGTGATATACTTCCTTAGTATCCTGCATGGTATGTTACACTCAGATGCTCTGTCGTGTCTGACTCTGCGATCCCATAGACTGTAGCCTGCCAGGCTCTTCTGTTCATGGGATTTTCCTTAGTATGACTGCTTAATATTCTTATGGGTTCTTCTATAAACTCCATTTTTTCCAAACCATCCCTGTCAATATGAGACCCAATTCTTGGTTTGAGGAATATGACTCCGCCTCTAGGTCATCCAAAGTCATCCAGGACATCCTACTGGGTTAAAAGGAAATATAATGAAGTACTCCTTGGTTTGGAAGAACAATTTCTTACTCAGGGCTTCATAGGAAATTTATTAACGGATCAGCCTAAGCCTGGAAGAGCATATGGAAATAAACTTTCTCAGAGCAGGAATTAGACTGAATGCAGCAGTCCTCAAGAGCGGTCTTGCTAACCCCTTCTTACAAGAAAGTGGGATTTCAGGATCTCCATGAATTCCCAAGGCCACACAAAAAGTGGAGAAGCCAGAACACAAGGGATGGAGGGTGTCTGACTCTGAGTGATGCTCCTTCCACACACGGCGGATTGTCAGCTTCCTCTCTCCTAGCCTCTTCCTCTCTCTTCCTGGGAGAAATTCTATCTCTTAATTCCTTACCTCAGACTTTTTGTGCCCTGAATCCTTATCAGGCTGTGACAGGCGGTCCTGGGCAGACAGCCCACTCAGTATCCTGTGAATTGAAGTTTCCATTCTCAAACACAAGCTGTGTTGTGTACCAAAGGCGTGTTCCCTTTAGCAGGGAGGAACTATTAATTACAGAGGCTCCTGGGCTCCTTGTTCCAAAAAGACCCAGCACTTGTCTTTTGTGCCTCTGCCCAGCCCAGCACAGAAAGGCTACATTGTTTGAAAATTTACAAGCAGAACGTTAATTGAGGCATAAAAGCCCGAGTCTTTGATAGTCCCGGGACCTGTGGTTCTCCCGTCCCCTGAGTCCTGTTGCTGAAGACACAGGTTGGATAGAAGCCTGCAATCAGACTTGTGCCAAAGGCACCACGCAGGATGCCAGAGCCGCCCGCCTCCTGCTTCCTTTCTAGCAACACTGAAAGCCCTTCCTGTGTGTGTATATCTGTGGCTTGCCAGTGAAGCCCCAGGCCCGATCTCTGTGGTTATCTCCCTGTTCTGTGATACAGGCCTGTGTTCTTAGCTTTCAAATATTTCTGTGAGAATTTCTACGCCTTCTTTCTAGAACGGCTCCCTCACACTCTCTGTATATTTATCTCATATCTGTTCTAAATCCCAGCTGCAGCTTTATGACTCTCTGACTTAACTGAATTTCAGTGTTTTGTAGGATACCTCATTCATTCACTCACGCATTCATCCATTCACTTAATTTCTTCCTCACTCACTAATCCTTGCATTTCTTCAGGCATTCACTTACTTTCTTGTCCCCTTTTCCGTCTTTGACTGAGCCAAAGGAGACATCATATGTAATATGTTGACCAGTATCATGGAAATATAAGGACTCCTGTATGCATGTGCTTGTTTGAATTAATGAAAATATCTGGAGGGAACAGATGCAATCATCTAAAATCTGTGTAACACTGCCTTTCCCAGAGAGGGGTTCACCCAAGGTTGTTTGAAGGTCTAAGGTGGTATTTACAGAGCAAATCAGCTTAGTGTAATATAAAAACTTCATTTTTGGAGCGAAAGAAAAAAAAACTGACTTCAAATGTCAGCAGTGCTACTTAGCAGCTCTCTAACTCTGGGCAAGATACTTAACTGCTCTGAGCCTCACTGTTCCCCTTTATAAGAAAGAGGTGCTGATTATCTATCTTGTAGAGGCATGTGGGAAGAGAGAAAATGCTTCGAGGTACTTAGAACAGGTCCCAGCACACCACTGTTGTGGTTGCCATTATTATTATTATTACAGCTCATTTGTGAAGGTGTGTTCTGACCCAGCTGGATAGCATTGTTGATGGGTCCCTGTGTCCTCTAGGGAATCATGGATACTCTGATGCTCTCACAAGAGAAACCCTGAAAAATGGGCTGGAGGAAACATTATGCCTGAAATGAAACTGCTGGTGCTTTAGATTTCCCTTCCATCACCTCCTGTGGGGAAGCTGTAAGCCCAGTGTGAAGGGCAGCAGTAGTGACATCTGGAAGAGCCAGAGGAACAGGTGAAGAGTGTGCTTGCTGGGGGCAGCACGTGACCAGGCGAGGAGCGCGCCTGGGGGAGCAGCCTGTGACCAGGTGAAGAGTGTGCCTGCTGGGAGCAGCCTGTGAGCAGGCGAGGAGCGCGCCTGGGGGAGCAGCACGTGACCAGGCGAGGCGCGCGCGTGCTGGGCTTTCTTTATAGTCCAACTCTCACATCTGTACATGACTACTGGGAAAACCATAGCCTTGGCTAGACGGACCTTTGTTGGCAAAGTAATGTCTCTGCTTTTCAGCATGTTGTCTAGTATCTTCATCTGTGGCTGACAGTGTGTTTCAGGAAAATACATGTTCCCTCAGTTCTTATAACAGAGATGCTGAGTCCTAGGAGAAAAGCCTACAATAGCCCTCCTAGATCCAACCAGAAAGGAGGGTCCTGAGGCTATGCCCGTCCCTTTCCCTGAGCATTCAAGAAAGAGGCTAAAATAAGTACTGTTGGCTCAGTGGTGGCTGAGGGAAGAGCTTCCAGGGGCAGGAACAAGCCTCTTATTAGCCATTTACAGCTCAGAGGCGGGAGAGTGGCGGAGGGAGGCGAATCTATCATCCGAGGCCACTTCCTTCTCTCCTTTGAAACTAGCCTTTCAAGTGAGGAATGAGGCTGTACGAGGATGAAAGGACAATTATGGCCTCCCTGTAGTCAACAGGAATGTTGGCCGGCCCCTCCAATTTAGGTGAGTGTGCACCGTGCACCATGAAGCTTCTCATTCAGGCTTGGAAGTACATGCAAACCCCCAAAGCAAAGTAGCCGCTGATGAGTAAATTGCTCCTTGTTATCCAAACAGCATTTTGCAGAGGAAAAAAAAAAAAGAAGAAGAAACAGCGTTTTTGTGCTTTATCTCATTTGATCCTGACAGTAATTCTCTAAGGGAATAGAGAGATAATCACCCCATTTCACAGAAGGGAAAATTGAGGTTCAGTGTGGCTATGTGATTTTCCTAAAATCACACAATTATGAAATAGCATAGTCAAAATTTAAATCCTGACCTTCTGACTCAAATGCAGAAACATTGCTATATCCATCAGTGCTTAATTTTATGAGAGAATTTATCTCCATAGTGATACCATCTAAGTTTGCCAAGGATGGAGCTGTGAGGTCAAGTTGCTTACAAGTTATTTCAGTGAAATTATACTAGGACATTCCTTGCAGCATTTTCGAAGGAAAAAAAAATGGTTCCTTCTCAAATCAACAACATTACTTTCAACTTAAAAAAGAAAGAAACAGAAAAATGACAAATGAACTGTGGAAAAAACCATGGTCACATTCAGAGTAAAATTTAACATTTGAAACTATGAGACAGTCAGATTTTCTAGGACATTTGTGTCTTATATAACAATATTCTGATTGAGAAAAGGATCTCAATAGGTTGATGGCTGGGATGGGACAGATTAAGGATATAGGTGAAGAGCAAAAAGGTTAAAAATGATGAGGGAACTTCCTTGATGCCACAGTGGACAAGTATTGAGGTCCCTTAATGGATCGGAACCTGGTGGTCCAGAGTCGATGATAAGAAAGTAAAGGAGAGAGGAAGAGGCTGATATTCCTTGGTTTACACAGAAAACCAATAAAGCTCCTGGCATGGGGCTTGTGCTGTTCACGAAGGCACCTGGCACCCTCTCGATTGGGTGAAGGCACAGAACGCCTTCTCGAGAGGGTCTTAGAAGCCCGGGCAGGGGAGTGAGCTCAGAGAGCCTCTGTGCTCCAGGGGATCAGCCTGAAAAAGAGAGACAGGTGGGGAGAGAGAGAGAGAGAGAGAGAGAGAGAGCGAGCGAGCGAGAGCGAGCAAGACGCAGGGAACAAAGCTCTGATGGAGCAAAGGTGTTTTATTCAAAGTGGGTATTTATACTGTCTTACAAGGTAGCTTTTTTCCGAAGAGATAAAATCAAAACTTACAAGTTATCAAGGAAACATGAGGTCATCCATATGAAAGAGAGAGGGCTGTAAATAATCACTTTTATCCTATGGTTCATAAAAAGGAAGAGGGTTGTAAATAGTTACTTATCACTGTATGGAAAAACTAATGAAGGGAATGCATGCATTCCTGGAGAGTAGCTTGCTACTCCACTTAATTCCTGAATATTCAGGAATTAATAAAGGACAGATGATTCATGACAGATCCAAAACAGCACACAGGAAGCCTCCTGTTAAATGCTTCCTGACAGATAAGAATCCTCTTGCCAATGCAGGGGAGGTGGGTTTGATCCCTGGTCCAGGAAAATTCCACATGGCTTAGAGCAATTAAGCCCATGCATTGTAACTACTGAGGTTGGCATGCCCTAGAGCCTGTGCTCTGCAACGAGAGAAGGTCCCACTCACCGCAACTATTAAAGAAAAAAGCTGCCTTAAACTACGGAGACCCAGCAGCAGCCAAAAATAAATAAATTAATTAATAAACAACGGGGAATGGTGCACACTGAGTTCAAATGCCATCTTCTTCATCACTGTTAATTTATCTTGTGGTGTGGTGCTGTTTGAGCTCTGTAGGAATGCAAGGCCCCGCTTCCTTCCTGTGCAGTCCCACAGACATGCACCAGCACCAGCGCAGACTCGAACCCTGACTCTGGGCACATTGCAGATGCCCTGCTGGGCATTCTTATTGCCCCCACTCCCCGTCTCTCGCCTGTTAAATGAAGTTGAAGCATCTTAGCCAAGTATTTAAGGCCTTTAACTTCTTAGCCCTAATTAACCTTCCTAACTTTATCCACTAGAACTGCTGTTCTTTGTCAACAGAAACTGCTTATTTCCCCTGCCCTTCCCTGCTTCGGCTACTTTGTTCACCCTGACCTCCCTATGCACAGATCACCAAATCCTAGTCAGCTCCTGCTTCACTTTGGGACTCCTGGAAGCTCATCTGCAGTTTCAGCCCACCCTATTTGATGGGCAAGAAGAGGCAAAACAGAGATTAGAGCATTCTGCATCCAACTGAGTTGTATAGTTTCCTTATGGCCTAGCTCTGGGGTTCCTGCATCTTCTTAAGAGGGAGGGTTGCCCCTTAGGTCCCAGATACAATCCTTGGGCCCCTGTCTGAATTACCTGCTCAGCTTGACATTACTGAAGAACTGACTTTTCCTTGGTGTCTCATAGTCCTTCCTTCTCTTTTCACAAGACCAGATTTCTTTCCTGGAGTGCTGGACTGCTGACTGATTTTGTGATGATTGCTTACTAAGTCTCTTAAAACTGACTTCTCTTTGAATACCTTCATAGCTAGGCAGGGCACTATATCTCTGTACATCGCCTCTCTCTAACATTGATCATCTGTGCTTTCCTNCTCCCCCATCCCTGGGATTCTCCAGGCAAGAACACTGGAGTAGGTTGTCATTTCCTTCTCCAATGCCTGAAAGTGAAGTCGCTCAGTCAGTCTGAGTCTTTGCGACCTCATGGACTGCAGCCACCACACTCCTCCGTGCATGGGATTTTCCAGGCAAGAGTACTGGAGTGGGGCGCCATTGCCTTCTCCAGTGTGAGTTCACAGAAACCTAAATATGTATGTTTCAGCATGGTATCTGTCCTTTTCTTACCTCACTTTTTTCTGTCTATTGAAGTTTTCTTTTCTTTTTTTTAAATAAGCCACAATAGAGGCATCCAGATTGCAAAGAAGAAAGCAAAACTATTTCTATTTGTAGATGACATGATCTTGTATACAGAAAATCTTTAGGAACTTATTGAAAAATTATCAGAACTAACAAATGAGTTTCACAAGGTTGTAGGATATAAGGCCAAAAAACAATTGCCTTGCTGAGAGCTTGCAAGAAACTATCTGAAACTGAAATTTAAGGAAACAATTCCAGTTAAGAAAGTATCAAAAAGAATAAAATGCTTGCCAAGACATTTAACAAAAAATGTGCAAGGCTTATACTCTGTAAATTACAAAGCATTGTTGAAGTAAATTAAAGAAGATCTAAATAAATGGGAAACTATCCCATATTCATGATGTACACTGCATATAAGTTAAATAAGCAGGGTGACAATATACAGCCTTGATGTACTCTTTTCCCGATTTGGAACCAGTCTGTTGTTTCATGGCTAGTTCTAAGTGTTGCTTCTTGACCTGCATGCAGATTTCTCAGGAGGCAGGTAAGGTGGTCTGGTATTCCCATCTCTTGAAGAATTTTCCACAGTTTGTTGTGAAAAATTGACTGTGTGTGTTCGACACAGTCAAAGGCTTTGACATGGTCAATAAAGGAGATGTTTTCCTGGAACTCTCTTGGTTCTTTGATGATTCAACAGATGTTGGCAATTTGATCTCTGGTTCCTCTGCCTTTTCTAAAACCNTGTTGTGAAAAATTGACTATGTGTGTTCGACACAGTCAAAGGCTTTGACATGGTCAATAAAGGAGATGTTTTCCTGGAACTCTCTTGGTTCTTTGATGATTCAACAGATGTTGGCAATTTGATCTCTGGTTCCTCTGCCTTTTCTAAAACCAGTTTAAACATCAGGAAGTTCACGGTTCACGGTATTGCTGAAGACTGGCTTGGAGAATTTTGAGCATTACTTTACTAGAGTGTGAGATGAGTGCAATTGTGCAGTAGTTTGAACATTCTTTGGCATTGCCTTTCTTTGGGATTGGAATGGAAACTGATTGTTTTCATTCCTGTGGCCACTGCTGAGTTTTCCAAATATGCTGGCATATTGAGTGCAGAACTTTCACAGCATCATCTTTTAGGATTTGAAGTAGCTCAACTGGAATTCTATACTTCCACTAGCTTTGTTAGTAGTAATGTTTCCTAAGACCCACTTGACTTCACATTCCAGGATGTCTGGCTCTAGGTGACTAATCACACCATAGTGATTATCTGGGTCTGAAGATCTTTTTTGTACAGTTCTTCTGTGTCTTCTTGCCACCTCTTCTTAATCTTCTGCTTTTGTTAGGTCCCTACCATTTATGTCCTTTATTGAGCCCATCTTTGATGAAATGTTCCCTTGGTATCTCTAATTTTCTTGAAGAGATCTCTAGTCTTTCCCATTCTGTTGTTTTCCTCTATTTCTTTACATTGATCACTGAGGAAGGCTTTCTGATCTCTCCTTGCTATTCTTTGGAACACTGCATTCAAATGGGTATATCTTTCCTTTTCCCCTTTTCTTTTTGCTTCTTTTCTTTTCATAGCTACTTGTAAGGCCTCCTTAGGCAGCCATTTTGCCTTTTTGAATTTCTTTTTCGAAGGGATGGTCTTGATCCCTGCCTCCTGTACAATGTCACGAACCTCTGTCCAAAGTTCTTCAGGGACTCTGTCTATCACATCTCATCCCTTGAATCTATTTCTCACTTCCACTGTATAATTGTAGGGGATTTGATTTAGGTCATACTTGAATGGTCTAGTGGTTTTCCCTACTTTCTTTAATCCAAGTCTGAATTTGGCAATAAGGAGCCACATTCAGCTTCTGGTCTTGTTTTTGATGACTGTATAGAGCTTCTACATCTTTGGCTGCAAAGAATATAATCAATCTGATTTTGGTGCTGGCCATCTGGTGATGTCCATGTGTAGAGTCTTCTCTTGTGTTGTTGGAAGTGGGTGTTTGCTATGACCAGTGCATTCTCTTGACAAAATTCTATTAGACTTTGCCCTGCTTCATTCTGTATTCCACAGCCAAATTCTCCTGTTACTCCAGGTATTTATTGACTTACTACTTTTGCATTCTTATATGCAGAGTACATCATGAAAAATGCTGGATTGGATGAAGCACAATCTGGAATCAAGATTGTTGCAAGTAATATCAATAACCTCAGATAAGCACATAACACCACACTTATTGGAGAAGGAAATGGCAACCCACTCCAGTACTCTTGCCTGGAAAATTCCGTGGACAGAAGAGCCTGGTACAGTCTATGGGGTTGCAAAGAGTCAGACACAGCTGAGTGACTAAACTTTCACTTTCACCATACTTATGACAGAAAATGATAAAGAACTAAAGAGCTTCTTGATGAAAGTGAAAGAGGAGAGTGAAAAACAGTGAAAAACTCAACATTCAGAAAACTAAGATCATGGTATCTGGTCCCATCACTTCATAGCAAATAGATGGGGAAACAGTGACAGAGTTTATTTTGGGGGGCTCAAAATCACTGCAGATGGTGATTGCAGCAGTGAAATTAAAAGATGCTTGTTCCTTGGAAGGAAAGTTATGACCAACCTAAACAGCTTAATAAGAAGCAGAGACATTACTCTGCCAACGANTGACAGACTTTATTTTGGGGGGCTCAAAATCACTGCAGATGGTGATTGCAGCAGTGAAATTAAAAGATGCTTGTTCCTTGGAAGGAAAGTTATGACCAACCTAAACAGCTTAATAAGAAGCAGAGACATTACTCTGCCAACGAAGGTCCATCTAGTCAAGGCTATGGTTTTTCTAGTAGTCATGTATGGATGTGAGAGCTGGACTATAAAGAAAGCTGAATGCTGAAGAATTGATGTTTTTTAACTGTGATGTTGGAGAAGACTTTTGAGAGTCCCTTGGACTGCAAGGAGAGCCAACCAGTCCATCCTAAAAGAGATCAGTCTTGAATATTCATTGGAAGGACTGATGCTGAAGCTGAAACTCCAATCCTTTGGCTACCTGGTGTGAAGAACTGACTCATTGGAAAAGACCCTGAATGGAAAATATTGAAGGCTGGAAGAGAAGGGGATGACAGAATATGATGGTTGGATGGCATCACCAACTCAATGGACATGAGTTTGAGTAAACTCTGGGAGTTGGTGATGGACAGGGAGGCCTGGTATGCTGCAGTCCATGGTGTCACAAAGAATCAGATATGACTGAGCAACTGAACTGAACTGACTGATCCCATATTCATGGATCAGAAGACTTTATTATGCTTAGATGGCAGTACCACCAGTATTGATCTACAGATTCAGTTCAATCCCTCTGAGGATCCCAGTGGGTTTTNCCTGGCGTGTTGCGATTCATGGGGTTGCAAAGAGTCGGACACGACTGAGCGACTGAACTGAACTGAACTGAGCAACTGAACTGAACTGAACTGAAATAATATTCATTCTTCCAGCCCTGCCTCTAGTTAAATATCACTTCTACCAGGAAATCTTCTATGATCCCCCCAGATGGAATTATTTAATCTTGTCTCAATACTTCATTGAAGAGTTGAAAAAATAATTATTATATTTGTTTCAAGGCTATCTACCAACTAGACTGAAGGGTCTAAGAGGTAGGTACCAGGCTTGTTTAGTTCCTCAGTATATCCCTAGTCCCTTCCTCTGTGACTGACATGTAATAAACTCTCAGTGCATGCCTGTTGACTATACTATCATCTTTTCCTTGGATGATAAACTTTATCACCGTATTTCCTCCAGATAATTGGTATGCTTAAAAAAATATTAGACATCATAAAAACAATTGTGTTTTCCTTTTTGCTTCAGCAGAGAGGATGATCAAGCTGAATTTACTGCTTAAATTTAATAACCTTTTCACACTAGATACTGCATATCTAGTTCCAGTATTTTTTACTTTAGTTTGGTCCTTCTGTTTTGCTTGATTTTGTGCTTTTCGATTTCATGGCAGTAATTTTTGAAAGCTGTCTCAAATTTGCTGGGTTACAAAATAGGATATATATAATTCCTTACTATAGTCTGTTTTCTTCCTTAGCAAACACCTTCACCCTACCCTAAAGCAAGTCCTCACACCTTAGCCTTGCAATGGAAGGCAGAAGAGTGAAAGGGTTAGGACTCAGGCTTCAGAACCGCAAGGGCCCACATTAGAATCCCAGTTAGTCGCTAGTTTGCAGTGTAGCACCAGGCGAGTTAATCGGCCTCTCAGATGTAGTGTTTCTTTTTATGTTACCTGGAGGTGACAATGTATTCTTCATAGGGTAGCTATGGAGATTTAAGGTAAATAACACGCACAAAGTGCTTAGTGCGGTTCCTAGCAGTCTAAGAACACTTGGTGGGTGTTCCGTAAATGACAGATATAATTACAATAATGTATTGAAGAAGACAGGAGTCATTGCAGAGTATAGCAGGGGTTTGGCAAAAGTCAGTTTATTTGCCTCAACCCCTTGTATCTTCTCTCATCCTTCCCATGCAGCCCCCCGCCCCTGCCCCAGCTTATCTCCAACTATCACAAAACATCAATATTCAGTCTCTGATTTGCTAAGAGTGCATCACTAATTCCCCCAGGGATAGTGCCTGGTTGAAATCCCCCTAGTTTCATTTGCTAGAAGAGAAACTTTAATTCAGTGCACATGGAAGAAAAGGCAATTTGGTACACTTCATCAGTTTATTGCCATCTCAACTGCTCAATCTGTGCAGAGAAGAAGAAGTAAAGACATGGGGAGCAAGCTATAGCATGTGTAAGATTTTACGGGGCCCAAATGCATGCTTATCCCTTGCCAATCCCAGCAGAAACCACGACCCCTCTATTTGCACCACCACTGCCTGCTATGTGCAGCTCCCACTTATTTACCCGGTGCACTGTCTCAATCTCTTGGGATCGTAGGGGGTGACATGAAGTGGGCCCATTTTGTGGTTTCCTCATTGGGTGTTTTGGGTGAATTCGACAAAGCTGCTGGGGTGACCTCAGGCTTTCTTATCAGTCTGGGGTATGTTTTTTTCTCAGCATCATTTATCAAACATATTGAGGATCTATTCTGTATGGGATGTGTCACAGGCAACATCTCACTCATTAATAATGTGTATCTTCTATCCTAAATGAGATGATTCTCTTATAATCCCTATAAATGCCTTGGCTACCTACAGGAACTTGCCTTTGCTTGTTAACTTCCTCTAGCTTGAAATGCCTTCCATTCTTCTCCTAGACCAAAGCCAAGACTTATCATTTTAGCTCAGGTTGAGCTGGCAGTTAGAAACTAACATCTGTTTGTTCTCCTATTCATTCTTTCTTTTAGTGGATATTTGTTAAACATTTTCTATGTTTCAGGCACAGTGTTCAATGCTGGATATAGACAAGTCTATTAAATATTGTAGTTCCAGGCCTTGAGAGCTTATGTTCTACTAGGTGAGATAGACATTAATACATAAAACTAAAATATTAAAATATTTACTATTTATGGAGCATATGCTATGTATCAGATTCATTATAAATTCTTTGTTACATAATCCTCAAAAGAATTTGAAAAGTAAATATGATCATTCTCTCTTTCTACAAAGAATTTGAATTTTATAGAAGTTCTGTTATTTCCCGATGTTTATCAGTTGCAATGGCAGCACTGGAATTAGAGACCAGGTCTGTATGTTTTTAAAACTTATGCTTTTCTCACTGTGGTACTTCATTCACTGTAGTACTGTTATATATATTGTCTATTCTGGTGACAATCACTTAACTTAGAGGATCTTTGTGAGATGTCAGAACCCAGACACACACAAAGAATTCACAAACACTGCCTGGAGTTTTGGGATATATAGGAGGCATGTATGAAACATCATCATCCAATGGTGGGGGAAAATCAGCATTGTGGATGGATGGCCTAGTGTCAGCTGCAGACGTCAGGGGCAGGTAGGAGTGGGCACCAGACTCAGAGGATCTGCCCAGTGCCTGGCTAAATCTTGATAAGAACGAAATAGATGTAAACCACAGAGGGTGCTAGCAGTTCTGGAAGAACTCCTATGGGTAGTATCCGCTAGTCATAAGAGCTCTTTCTAAATTCAGTGTTTTCCCTCCTACCTCCCTCTGTCTTTGCCACACCCTTCTCTTAGCTCTTTGTTACTCTGCAAGGGGCTATGCTCTTGAGCCTGCATCCACCAACAGTAAGGTATGCTGGTTGAGTCTCTAGAGCCACGTCTCTTGAGCTACTCGAGTTTTCTTGGAAAAAAAGTATGAGGTGGCACCAGTGGTAAAGAATCCACCTGCCAATGCAAGAGACACAAGAGACCTGGGTTCGGTCCCCTGGGTTGGGAGGATCTCCTGGAGGAGAAAATGGGAACCTGCTCCAGTATTCTTCCCTGGGAAAAAAATCCATGGACAGAGGAGCCTTGTGGGCTACTGTCCATAAGATCACGAGTCGGACACAACTGAGAGACGGAGCACTCGGGAAACGCAGTGGGCTCTGTCACTGTCGTCTTACTCTGTGACTTTGGGCAAGTCACTGTTTTGTCTTGCTTCTGAGTCTCCCTTTCCTCACTTTAAAATGTCTGCATATAAATAAAACAGGGGGAACACAAGTGACTGCTAACAGCAGCTAACTGTGGGGTGAGCACTTTGAAGGCTGGGGGGATGAAGAATTACTTCCTTCTTCATTGCATTTAAAATAGATTGCATTTTAGCATATCCTCATGTGTATGTATCATACGTGTGTGTGTGTTTATGTGTGCATGTAGAGAGAGAGACTTTAGATTTGATTACAGTTATCATCTATTATGTTCTAGACACTTACACTTGTATAAGTGTGTAGGTGTTGACTTATCAATCAAAGGATTTGCTTTCCTAGTGAACAGTGGCTCTTAGAGGGCAAGAATGAAGAATTGGTCCCTTGTCTAGAATTTGTCCCTAGAGCCTTTCATGCGATCTGGAACATGGTAGGTGTTAAATGTTTATATAATGCTTTACTTTTTAAAAATACATAAATTTGCTTTTATTTCTTTTGTCTTAGGAGACATATCCAAAATATACTACTACAATATATGTCAGAAAGTGTTCTATGACATAAATTCTCCTTTAGAAGTTTTATGGTTTTCAGTTCAGTTCAGTCGCTCAGTCGTGTCTGACTCTTTGAGACCCCATGAACTGCAGCACGCCAGGCCTNCTCTCTTCTAAGAAGCCTTCTCTCATTCCTTCAGTTTCAGCTGGTTCTCCCTGCAAGGCACGTTCTTGGCAGGATGACCATCTTGAAATATGTTTATATGCAGTGGTGAGCTGGTAAATGCTTGTGAAGTAAATAAAGAGCTGTACATGTATAATGTTCACAATTCCTACAGTATAAATCTTCCAACTAGGGCTGTTTTCGAGCTACTACCCTAGTGAGAATGGATGTGTACAATGGACTCTTGCCCACTAGTATGAGCTGACCATAGAACACTGCGGTTTTACATGACTCAGTCTCCTCTCTCCCTCTCTCCCTCTGTAACAGTGGCGAGGCTTCTCTGACTTGAGAACATGCCATGCTCTCCCACATCTCCAGGCATTTTCAAATACTGCCCCTTTACTTGTCACACTCCCCTTGTCCAATGCCCCAAGCCCTTACTTTATATCTGTCAAGGCTATGGTTTTGCCAGTGGTCATGTATGGATGTGAGAGTTGGGATTATAAAGAAAGCTGAGTGCCAAAGAATTGATGCTTTTGAACTGTGGTGTTGAAGAAGACTCTTGAGAGCTCCTTGCACTACAAGGAGATCTAACCAGTCCATCCTGAAGGAGCTCAGTCCTGGGTCATTGGAGGGACTGATGTTGAAGCTGAAACTCCAGTACTTTGGCCACCTCATGTGAAGAGCTGACTCATTTGAAAAGATGCTGATGCTGGGAAAGATTGAGAGCAGGAGAAGGAATTGACAGAGGATGAGATGGTTGGATTGCATCACGAACACAATGAACATTGGTTTGGGTGAACTCTGGGAGTTGGTAATGGACAGGGAGGCCTGGCATGCTGTGATTCATGGGGTTGCAAAGAGCTGGACATGACTG
>SJYV01005074.1:0-10589 GCA_006410875.1 Neotragus pygmaeus | reverse complement strand
CCACTTTGTACTGTTGGGCACAGAGTTTAAGCAGAAAGTATCTGCTCAGAATTTTTGTCAAGCTCTTGGAATGAAGAGATAAAAATGTCATGATGGCTAAGGCAGTCTAAACCCAAAGGGCAAAGATCTCAAGAAAGTGGGCTTGTAGCGATGCAAGGATAACCTTCTTATCCTTGACGCATTTGTTAACACAATTTGTTAACACAAGGGGAGCAGGCAAAGAGCCTAAGGAAAAATTTAACGTCTAACATTGGAGGAATNCATTGCCTTTCTTTGGAATTGGAATGAAAACTGACCTTTTCCAGTCCTGTGGCCACTGCTGAGTTTTTCATATCTGCTGGCATATTGAGTCCAGCACTTTCACAGCATCATCTTTTAGGATTTGAAATTACTCAACTGGAATCCATCACTTCCACTAGCTTTGTTCGTAGTTATGCTTCCTAAGGTTCACTTGACTTCGCATTTCATGATGTCTGGCTGTAGGTGAGTGTGAATGATCACACCACTGTGATTATCCAGGTCATTTAGATCTTTTTTGTACAGTTCTGTGTATTCTTGCCACCTCTTCTTAAGATCTTCTGCTTCTGTTAGGTCCATACAATTTCTGTCATTTATTGAGCCCATCTTTCCATAAAATGTTCCTTTGGTAACTCTAATTTTCTTTTCTCATTATTAGAGAAATGCAAATCAAAACCACAATGATATGTCACCTAACACCAGTCAGAATGACATTCATCAAAAAGTCTACAAACAATAAATGCTGGAGTGAGTGTGGAGAAAAAGAAATGCTCTTGCACTGTTGGTGGGAATGTAAATTGATACAGCCACTATGGAAGATNACACCAGTCAGAATGACATTCATCAAAAAGTCTACAAACAATAAATGCTGGAGTGAGTGTGGAGAAAAAGAAATGCTCTTGCACTGTTGGTGGGAATGTAAATTGATACAGCCACTATGGAAGATGCTATAGAGATTCCTTTAAAAACTAGGAGTGAAACTACCATAGGACCCAGCAATTCCACTCCTAGGCATATACCCTGAGGAAACCAAAATTGAAAAAAAAACAGTGTATTCCATTTTTCATTATAGCACTATTTACTGTAGTTAGAACATGAAAGCCACCTAGATGTTCTTCTACAGTTGAATGGATAAACAAGTTGTGGTTCATCTATACAATGAATATTATTCAGCCATAAAAATGCATTAGAGTCAGTTCTGATGAGATGGATGAACCTAGAACCTATTATACAGTGAAGTGATTCAGAAAGAGAAAGATAAATATAGTATTCTAACACACAGGCTATGGCTTTTCCTGTGGTCATGTATGGATGTGAGAGCTGAACTGTGAAGGCTGAGTGCCAAGGTCATGTATGGATGTGAGAGTTGGACTGTGAAGAAGGCTGAGGCTTTTGAACTGTGGTGTTGGAGAAGACTCTTGAGAGTCCCTTGCACTGCAAGGAGATCCAACCAGTCCATTCTGAAGGAGATCAACCCTGGGATTTCTTTGGAAGGAATGATTCTAAAGCTGAAACTCCAATACTTCGGCCACCTCATGAGAAAAGTTGACTCATTGGAAAAGACTCTGATGCTGGGAGAGATTGGGGGCAGGAGGAGATCGGGACGACCAAGGATGAGATGGCTGGATGGCATCACGGACTCAATGGACCTGAGTCTGAGTGAACTCCGGGAGTTTGTGATGAACAGGAAGGCCTGGCGTGCTGCGATTCATGGGGTCGCAAAGAGTCAGACATGACTGAGCGACTGAACTGAACTGAACACACATATACAGAATCTAGAGAATTGTTACTGCAGAATTTATTTACAAGGCAGCAATGGAGAAACAGATACAGAAACAGAGAATAGAGTTATGGATATGGGGAGGAGGAGGAGAAGGTGAGATGTATGGAAAGATTAACATGGAAACTTACATTCAGTTGCAAAAGAGATAGCCATTGGGAATTTGCTTTATGGCTCAGAAAACTCAAACAGGATTTCTGTATCAATCTAGAGGGTTGTGAATGGGAGAGAGATGGGAGGGATGTTAAAAATGGAGGGGATATATGTATACCTCTGGCTGTCTCATATTGAAGTTTGACAGAAAACAGCAAAATTCTGCAAAGCAATTATCCTTCAATAAAAAATAAACTTAAAAAATTATCCCTACTGCAAATAACTTTCCAAGCTGAGCTTGTCTTTCTTATCCTCACTCTTTTGCTTCTAGGAGAATGCTGCCTTTCAACTAATGTATAATATTCTATATTTCATGATTTGATTAAAATTTAAACAAACATGAAAACAGGGCTCATGATCAAAACTAATCACTAATATCTTGTAAGTACTTTTACTGAATAAAATTTTTAATACTTCCATATGCATTAATTTATTCAGAGACACAGGCAGGCAGATAAAGCACTAATATCTTGTATGCTTTTTAATACTGAAATGTTTTAAGCATAGAGTTTGAAATGATATTGTGATAAATATTTATATTCCCACACTCGAGATTTAGTAATTAACATTTTTCCATAGTTGCTTCAAATCTTATTTTAAAGAAATAAGACATTTCATAAACAGTTAAAGCTTTCCATTCTATTTTATTCACAAATTTTGCTCTTTATCTAAAGGTAATAACTATCCTCAAATTGTGTTTTTTTCTGCATATGATATCAAATAACTACCATTTTATATTGATAAATAATAAATTATGTTCAATATTTTTAATTTGCATACATGGCATCTATTCTTCTTAACTTATTTTTACTGTGCACTAGATTTTTAGTATTATCCCACTGGATCTAAATAAAAATTAAACAATTTTAATTTCTAGTTAATAACTTATTTGCCCATTCTAATATTGATAAGCATTTAGAATTTTTTCCAAAATAAACAATATCACAGAAGCATCACACTGTGAACATCTTTATGTATGGAATTGGCCAGAAAGGAAAACTCAAATAAACAGTTTGGCTAACCCAATACCTATAGAAGAGTTTCACTAAGGTAGACATATTTTTAAAATAAATTCTGAATCATACAACATAACTGTCATCAATTTCCCAAAATATGACCCAATAAAAATCCATACTAATTCTTCAATACACATTTCTTCTAGCTATGTATGTTTTTTCATAATCTCAAATGAACTTGAGATTTTGATCGGACTTTCAGTAGACTCATAAATTAACTTGGAGAGGATTAATATATTTATATAATTCTGTGTACCTCTATACATATAAAATCATATTTAGACATATTATTCATAAACATAGTACCTGTTGGGAGATTCACTCTTTGACATTTTGTATTCTCCAACAAATCTTGCTGTGTATGACTGCTGTCCAAAGAACTGGAACATTTCTCAGTATTATTTATGTTGCTGGTTATTATGAGATAATGTTTGCCCTCAACTGAAAAACAAAAACAGGCTTGCTTACTACTTGCTATGAAAGCAGTTGATTCCCCAAAGTCAGTGTTCTTCACCTATAATCAGCCCACTGTATATGCAGGCATCTACCTAGGCCCATCACATAATCCTGTGATCTTGGGGAATGGGGAAAAAGAGCACCAAAGCGAATATGGCAACACTAAAGCTGCTTCTTTAGCTGTGAGTAGCAATGTCTCTATTTTTCTAATCCAAAAGTCTTCTGTCTTCTTCCAGAATATATGAAAAATCAACATGATAATTTGTCAGCTTGATGCTTTTGAACTGTGGTATTGGAGAAGACTCTTGAGAGTCCCTTGGACTGCAAGGAGAATACAACCAGTCCATTCTGAAGGAGATCAGCCCTGGGATTTCTTTGGAAGGAATGATGCTAAAGCTGAAACTCCAGTACTTTGGCCACCTCATGTGAAGAGTTGACTCATTGGAAAAGACTCTGATGCTGGGAAGGATTGAGGTCAGGAGGAGAAGGGGATGACAGAGGATGAGGCGGCTGGATGGCATCACTGACTCGATGGACGTGAGTCTGAGTGAACTCCGGGNAGGAGATCAGCCCTGGGATTTCTTTGGAAGGAATGATGCTAAAGCTGAAACTCCAGTACTTTGGCCACCTCATGTGAAGAGTTGACTCATTGGAAAAGACTCTGATGCTGGGAAGGATTGAGGTCAGGAGGAGAAGGGGATGACAGAGGATGAGGCGGCTGGATGGCATCACTGACTCGATGGACGTGAGTCTGAGTGAACTCCGGGGGATGGTGAAGAACAAGGAGGTCTGGCGTGCTGCAATTCATGGGGTAAAATTAAATTTCAGTGCTAACAGTGCACATTTTATTTATTAAAGATTTTATCTGTAGCCCATAATACAGATTTATAATGCTCAGTATAGGGGTCTTATGCATCTGTTGGAAGAAAGAAAAGAAAGAAGGGGAGGATGGATGGAGGGAGGAAAGGATGGAAGGAGGAAAACTATGACACTGAATTTGGTCAAATAAAACATATCTTTCTACAAAATTTGGTATTATGGTCAGCTAAAATGCCACCACTCTGCTAAGCTGACAAACCTATGTGCAACATGTGCTTTGTGCAAATATGTATTATTCCCAACTGATTTTATTGCAATTATTTGGTTGCATTTGTTTGCCTTACTCTTCATCAAAGAGTAGATACTTTGTATTAATCTTGTCATAATTTATATGCTTGACATTTGGTATATGATGTGCATATGTTATCTTTCATTCACTCTTTTAAGATTATCATAGGCCCCCTTCAAACTGTGAAGTCTTTCAAAAGACACAGATCATATATTTTCCTTCCTTTCTGCCTCAACAGTTGGTATAATACAGAATTCCAACCATGCACTCATACGATAAACGCAACAGACTGACTGACTGATTATCTTGGTTGGAAGCATATTTTAAGATGGTCACAGTTACTCTCAATATTTGAAATGATTATAATCATAATAATCACCTTCATTTGTATAATGCTTTATATTTTTCAAAACCCTTTTCATATACATTATTTAATATGAGCTCATAACAAGCTCAGATCCACAATAATCAACATAAATAGTATCCACTTGGCAAGATAAATTGATTATATACTTTTCACATATAAGGTTAAAATAAACTAGCATTATGAAAAAATAAAAAGGCAAAATATGTGTTTGCTTGTGTTTTACTTATGATGAGCATTAATCCAGATCATTTGTGTTGACTTTGATCAAGCTACATCTGTTTGTGAAAGTCCTTTTATCTGCTTTATAAAGCAAGTTGTGCCTACGGTATTAATAGACCGGGCAGAAGACGGTAAATTGTCTATTCTTTTCAGATTTTGAATTAGATAGCTTTGCTTATTCAAAATGTCTCAAGTCTGGGGATATTACCATTCTCAATTTAATTTATAAATGTGTTCATAAGTCTTCCCCCCCACAACCCATTTGTCATATTGCTTACTGCACACCAGGTCTAAAACATTTCCACGCTTAATCATGTTAGAGTGTAAAATTGTCTCTCAATTTGAAGATCACTAAGATGGACTGTGTCTCTGAAAATAATTAATGTCTGGAGACCCAGTTTAGTTCTTTTTGTTCTAATGTTCAACAAAGATCCTCATTTATCAATGTATGCTTCCCATGTGTCACATTGCTATGTGGAAAATAGGTCATAGAAAGAACACTATTGACTTTTAAGGTCATATTCAAAAATGCTGTTGCAGTGAAATAGCATGTTCTCAAAGCAATGACATCTAAAATGTTATTTTAGGGACAACCAAAATCACACAATAATGATGACAAAAGCTCGAGAAATGTTTAAAGTGGTAGAAAAACTGTTTTCAACTGAATAATGTACTATTATAAAACCTAGCGAATACATTTATGTATGTGCGATACCCTTCAAACAGCCCAATCTGCTTAAAAATACTATAATTGATGACTATGATGACTATTAAAATTTTAATTTAGAGACTATGTTTTCAGTAATATAGGTGAGGCTATTGAACAATATAGTCAAATCAGTTGATGAGGATATTTCTAAACATAAATGTTGCAACCAGGGATAACTTTGACATAAACAATTGCAAATTACAGGTGAAAGAAATGTTTTTTAAAAAAGACATGAAGGAACAAGTGGAAAATGGGAAGGAAGGGAAGTAAGAATATTAAAAGGAAAGAGTTGAAAACCTGAATTAGCATATATTTTATCAAAATACTGAGATACTAATCAAAGCAAAACAGCTCTATGGAGATCTAGTTTACATACAGCAAAATTCACCAATTTAGTATACAATTCAAAGAATCCATACTTGTATATTCTTGGGTATCCATCACCTTTACCAAGATGTAGAATGCTTCCAGAAAATTCCCCCATGCTTCCTTGCAATGAATCAGCCCTTACCCATCTCCAGGGGTCAACTAGTCTGCTGTGTGGTGTGACAGTTTAAATTTTCAGTTTCAGAACCCCCCTGCTCCCCCACCACATGGGACCCCATGCCATATCAACGTTTTGGGGTCTCTCTTTTTTTGCTCAACATAGTAGCAGCAAGTTTTAGTAGACAGTGTGTATCTAAACTCTGTTCTGTTTACTATAATTATACACTGGATTGTTTATCTTTCATAAGTTGATGAGCAGTGAGCTATTCCAGTTCCTGGAGCTATATGAGTCTCTTCTGGGTACTGGTTACACTTTCGCCGAGATGAATAACTGGGAATGGAATGAATGCTTTGTATGTTAACAGTATAGTGAGTTTGTAACAAACTAATTATTCTAAAGTACAATTTTACATACCCCATCAATGTGTAAGAATTTCAGATCTGTATGCTTGAAAATACTTGGTAATGATCATCTTTATTTTTAATTTTTTATTAAGGTATAGTTGATTTTCTGAATGTTGACTTTTAAGCCAGCTTTTTTCACTCTCCTCTTTCACTTTCATCAAGAGGCTTTTTAGCTCCTCTTCACTTTCNGGAAAAACCATAGCCTTGACTAGATGGACCTTAGTCGGCAAAGTAATGTCTCTGCTTTTGAATATACTATCTAGGTTGGTCATAACTTTTCTTCCAAGGACTAAGCGTCTTCTAATTTCATGGCTGCAGTGATTTTCAAACCCAGAAAAATAAAGTCAGCCACTGTTTCCACTGTTTCCCCGTCTATTTCCCATGAAGTGATGGGACTGGATGCCATGATCTTTGTGTTCTGAAAGTTGAGCTTCAAGCCAACTTTTTCACTCTCCTCTTTCACTTTCATCAAGAGGCTTTTTAGCTCCTCTTCACTTTCTGCCATAAGGGTGGTGTCATCTGCATATCTGAGGTTACTGATATTTCTCCCAGCAATCTTGATTCCAGCTTGTGTTTCTTCCAGTCCAGCGTTTCTCATGATGTACTCTGCATATAGGTTAAATAAGCAGGGTGACAATATACAGCCTTGACATACTCCTTTTCCTATTTGGAACCAGTCTGTTGTTCCATGTCCAGTTCTAACTGTTGTTTCCTGACCTGCATACAGATTTCCCAAGAGGCGGTCTGGGAATTATTAACCCTTAAATCTCTCTAGGAGTCTTTTTCCAAAACTTCCACTCATAACTCACAGTTCAGAACTTAGTCATATGAAAAGTGGAAAGTGGAGTCACTCAGTTGTGTCTGATTCTTTGCGACTCCATGGACTGTAGCCTACCAGGCTCCTCTGTCCATGGGATTTTTAGGCAATAGTACTGGAGTGGGCTGCCATTTCCTTTGCCAGGGGATCTTTCTGACCCAGGGATCGAACCCAGGTCTCCAGCATTGTAGACAGATGCTTTACCATCTGAGCCACCAGGGAAGTCATATGAAACCTGCAGCTAAAAGGAAGATTGGGGAATAATAAATTTTTATCAGGCATATTGCTGCTCCAAATAACATTGCTTTGGTTGTTCCTAAAGCAGAAAGGGGAGATGGAGAGTACTTAGGGATCCAATTGGCTCTGTCATGGATATAAAGATATTATTATGGTTATTTTAATAAAATGTTACTCAGTATTTCAGTGGAATTGTAATTAACCCAGTGTTGTCTTGATATTTTATAATTATTTGCTTCTTATGATCTTCAAACCATGTATCTATATATAATGTTGTGAAAAATAAAGAGATCCAGGTTGGTTGAGAAAATCTATTTTCTCCTAGCTGGCCCTATCTGTTATTGTTCATTTAAAGCCACATATTGGAGAAGGCAGTGGCAACCCACTCCAGTATTCTTGCTTGGAAAATCCTATGGATTGAGGAGCCTGGTAGGCTGCAGTCCATGGAGTCGCTAAGAGTCAGGCAAGACTGAACGACTTCACTTTCATGCATTGGAGAAGGAAATGGCAAGCCACTCCAGTGTTCTTGCCTGGAGAATCCCAGGGACGGGGGAGCCTGGTAGGCTGCCATTTATGGGGTTGCACAGAGTCGGACACGAATGAAGTGGTTTAGCAGCAGCAAAGCCACATTTATTTTGCTCCATTCTGTAAAAGCCTACTTTTTAATATGGGACTGGGAAAATTATTTAAACTCTTAATTTCATTTGTAGAACTACTTACAGATAATGCTTTTGGACATTTAAGAGACTAACAAGAGCTGGACAATTATATCATAGGATTATTCACAAATAAAAGTAACAAATTTATGTTCTTGATAGTCTAAGAGCCAGAGAGTTGGCATGAGACACTACCCACTCAATCCTAAGTCAGTTATTCATATTCCTATTTCAGTTATTCATATTAAGGCTATACGCAAATAAACTCCAAAAGCACCTGAAGGTTTCAATTGCATTATGATTCTTTCCTGTGGCTGATTACTGGTAGAAGTATGAGTTTCTCTTACAAACTACTTTTTTAAAGTTAAACTCTGTTAGAGTATTAATAAGGAATATATCGATTGCTTTCCAGCTCTTATTGTCTCTCTCTTACACTATGAGGAAATAATTTAATAGTTAACTCATTTTCTGAATTAATTATTCAGTTTCCTGAGAACAGGAGCTTTACAATTTACGACACACTTTCCCACATAATAACTCACTTTATTCTCACAATTGTCCTATAAAATGAACAATTGGCAGTTATTATTCCTGTTTTATAGCTACTTGAGGCTCTTAGGTATACATTGAATTATTGAAGTTGCTTGGCCTGTAAATAATGAAATCTGGATTATGATTAATTTAAAAAATATTTTTCTCACTATAATTATTGCCCCTCTTATCTACCCATAAAGGACAAATGCTTTTTTAGTAAAATTATTTTCCTACATTGCTGTTACCAATACCATGGAAAAAGGACATTGCTTTATGTGCTTCTGATCTCTTCCCTTTTTAACTACATTCATACACTCTCACACCATCTTCTCCAGGGCAATTTGTTTGGTTGCTATTGCTTAATTAATGCTCATTCTTCACCAACATTGCTGTAAAGGGCAGGAATGAAATATCAAAACTTGCTTTATGATTGTAGATTCACTCCTGCTGTGAGGTTCAGTGAAAGGAATAAAATTTCAATTAAGCAATTAAGCTGCCTCAGGAGCGCAGCGGTTCCTATCCGTGGCTTTTGCAGCTCTTATGGACCATATGTTGAGTTTTCATTTTTCATGATTTCCTCTTAGGCAGAAATTTCTACATATTGACATGCATGTAACGGAGGAGCACCATGTGAGGTCCAGTTTTGTATTTATCCAAGTCCACTGGTGTCAGTGTCTGTGACATGAGCAGGATAGGTACCAGGAAGACACCCTACATTTTCCGTGCCCTGTCAAAGGCTGGCTGTTCCTGGTCCTGTGGGGAAATGGCTCCTTTTTTATTGTGCAGGCCAAGCTCACATGTGGATTAGCCTTTTGAACACCAAGTCCATTTCTTTGCTTTCATTGTTAGTATTTGTAAAGCAGACCCTGCCTAGACATCAGACACTCCTCTTTCCAACTGAGCTGACTGACTTAGGAGAGCCTGAGAGAGGAGAGACATCAAAGCTCAGGAGAGCTGGGTCCTCTCCAAGATACCAATTAACCCAAGTTTGATCATATTTTCCTGTCTATTAACTCACCCACCAGTTTCCAGGAAGTTGTGAGCACAAACTGTCGCTCTTTGGATACTCAAGGTACTTGGAATCAATCACCACATGTCTACCCACTGAAATTAATTTGGAGCAACAACATGTTCTATGGATATTTCTTAGTTTTTTTTTTTTTAAGTTTTCACACTTTTGCTCCAAGATTATAAAATTTACATTTAAAAAACTTTTATAGCTTTAAAGGTAAATATAATGCTATAATATGAATGTAAAATAACACTATTAATAATATACTACATTTGCATTATGACTTAGATTTGTTTACATACTATATATATGATTTTAAGTAACCAGTATATTGATTTTCTATGTATTCAATGACAGTCGATTAAAGATACAGAAATTTCAACAAGAAGCTATAGTACTTTTATATGATTTTTCTTTCTTTACATTGCTGAAATTGATGTTTAAAAAACAGAAACATGGAAGGAGCACTGACATTTTTCATTATGCTTATATAAAAAGAAATTGAGGATTCTAAAACACGAATACAAAGAATATGTATGTTTAAACATTCAGTTCAGTTCAGTTCAGTCACTCAGTCATGTCTGACTCTTTGCGACCCCATGAACCACAGCACACC
>SJYV01005073.1:0-10515 GCA_006410875.1 Neotragus pygmaeus | reverse complement strand
GCAATCTTGATTCCAACTTGTACTTCTTCCAGCCCAGCGTTTCTCATGATGTACTCTGCATAGAAGTTAAATAAGCAGGGTGACAACATATAGCCTTGATGTACTCCTTTTCCTATTTGGAACCAGTCTGTTGTTCCATGTCCAGTTCTGACTGTTACTTCCTGACCTGCATACAGATTTCTCAAGAGGCAGGTTAGGTGATCTGGTATTCCTATCTCTTTCAGAATTTTCCACAGTTTATTGTGATCCACACAGTCAAAGGCTTTGGCATAGTCAATAAAGCAGAAATAGATGTTTATCTGGAACTCTCTTGCTTTTTCCATGATCTATGCAGATGTTGGCAATTTGATCTCTGGTTCCTCTGCCTTTTCTAAAACTAGCTTGAACATCTGGAAGTTCATGGTTCACATATTGCTGAAGCCTGGCTTGGTTATATTTAGCTTATGTGAAATAGTTAATATGAAGGTTCTTCTGTAGTTACTAATGCATTTCAATATGATGTCAAATTAGAAATCTCATTTACTTCATTTTTTACAATATTACCCCAAGTATACCTTAATTGTCAATGTGTCCATTACAGGTACAAGCAATGACTGTGTAAGTAATGAGGAAAGAAAGTGAAAGTGAAGTCTCTCAGTCGTGTCAGACTCTTGCAACCCCATGGACTGTAGCCTACCAGGTTCCTCCACCCGTAGGATTTTCCAGGCAATGGTGCTGGAGTGGATTGCCATTTCCTTCTCCAGGGGATCTTCCTGACCCGAGATCGAACCCGAGTCTCCCACATTGTAGACAGACACTTAACCATCTGAGCCACCACCAGGAAAGTCCTTTGAGAAACCAAGAAGTAAACGAGAGACCAGAAACGAATCTTCTATGCAGAAGAATTCCAAACAATCTATGCAGTTTTGTTCCCAAGAAGGTGGAGCATAACTCCTTACTCCTCAAGTGTGGGTTATGCATTGTGACTTTCTGTCAAACAAGATAGGAGAAAAAGAGATAACAAGAGTAACTTAACAGTAAATAAGTCTACTAAGCACTATCTCAGCTAGGTAATTGAGACTAACTTCAATAATGATAAGTCATTCTGATAGTCCTTATTCTTGTTATATGGGATTAAATTAGCATATCTGTGATCTTCCTCCTCAAAATACTTTACCTCAATCTAACCATGAGAAAAACATCAGACAAGTCCCAACTGACTGATATTCTAGAAAATATCTGACCAGTACTCCTCAAAACTGTTCCAGTTCTCAAAAACAAGAAAATGATGAGAAACTGGAGCAAACAAGATTCTACAGAGACATGACCTATTAAATGTAATATGATATTATGAGTGAGATCTTGGAGTAGAAATAGAGCATTAGGTAAAAAGTAAGGAAATTTGAACAAATATGAAGTTTAGTTAATGATAATATATCAATTTTGATTTATTAATGTAACAAAAATACTCTGCTCATTATGTTAATGCAGGATCCTTGTTGTGGGACATAGTGGGACTCTTCCTATCTTTGCAATTTTTCTGTAAACCTAAAGCTATTATAAAATTAAATTTTTATTTTAAAAATCAGTATAAGCTATTTGGAAAATACAAAATGTATGAAGAGGAATACTTAAATCGTCTTTTACACAATTCCTACATAAATATCTTTAATATTTTTAGCATATTTCTCCCATTTTCTCTCTCTTCCCTTTCCTTCTTTCCTTTTCCCCAACCTCCCTATTTATCCTTGTTCTTTTATTCCAGGTGTTGCAGTGGTAAAGAACCCACCTGCCAGTGCAGGAGACACAGGAGGCCTGAGTTGGATCCCTCGGTTAGGAAGATCCCTTGGAGGAGGGCATGGCAACCCACTCTTACCTGGAGAATCCCATGGATAGAAGAGCCTGTGGGCTAAACTCCATAGGGTTGCACATAGTCAGACATGACTGAAGCAACACAGCACTCTATTTCTATCTCCATCTCTTTCAATATTTTTCATCCTTCCCATTCTCTCTCTTACATTCATGGATTCTCTTTGGGTAAGTGTATGTGTGATTTGACCAGATTCCAAAATAAAATAGATGAGAAATTGTAACTGGTTTTTGAAAGTTGCAACCAAATCAAAAATATAGAAGGATTAGAGAGTAGGCAGAAGAATTACTGAAGAGACTTCCTTAGAGAAAGCTGTCTCTGTACTGTGAGTCCTCGCTTCACCCCACCCCACCCCAGACCCTGGCAAAACCTTTATTTGAAGCTCATAGGACCACTCACAAGACTTAAGATTTGTTATGAGAGACTTCCCTAGTGGTACAGTGACTAAGATGCTGTGCTCCCAATGCAGGGGGAGTGGGTTTGATCCCTGATCCAGGAACAAGATCCCACATGGGGCAACTAATGGTTCACATGCTGCAACTAAAGATCCTGCATGCTGCAGCTAAGACCCAGTGCAGCCAAGTAGACAAATATATTTTTTTAATGTGTTACTGTAAAAGACTCTAGGTCCATCTACATTTCTGCAAATGATCCAATTTCATTCCTTTTTATGACTGAGTAATGTTCCTCTGTGTATATGGACCACATCTTCTTTATCCATTCATCTGTCAATGGACATTTAGGTTGCTTCCATATCCTGGCTATTTTAAATAGTGCTTCAATGAACATTGGGGTACACGTGTCTTTTTTGGATTATGATTTTGTCAGGGTATATGCCCAGTAGTAGGATTGCTCTGTGGTGACCTAGATGAATAGAATGAGGCTGGAGGTGAGAGTATTGAAGAAAAAAAAGCTGAGTGCCAAAGAATAGATGCTTTTGAACTGTGGTGTTGGAGAAGACTCTTGAGCCTCCCTTGGACTGCAAGGAGATCAAACCAGTCAGTCCTAAAGGAAATCAGTCCTGAATAGTCATTGGAAGGACTGATGCTGAAGCTGAAGCTCCAATACTTTGGCCACCTGATGTGAAGAGCTGACTCAGTTGAAAAGACCATGATTCTGGGAAAGATTGATGATAAAAGATAAAATGGTTGGATGGCATCATCAACTGGATGGACATGAGTTTGAACAAGCTCCAGGAGTTGGTGATGGACAAGGAAGCCTGGCATGCTGCAGTCCATGGGGTTGCAAAGAGTCAGACACGACTGAGTGACTGAACTGAACCGGGGGTAAGAGAAAGACCCAAGAGGGAGGGGATATAGGTATACAAATATCTGATTTGCTTTGTTGTACAGCAGAAACTAACAACATTGTATAACAACCACACCAATTTAAAAATAATATATGGTTTCAAAGCAAAATTGCTACTGTAATCAAGAAAACTTGATTACCACTAAATGATTTGTGCCAATATAGAATATGGCATAAAGTAGAGAGAGTTACACTGGGATAGGCCTGAACTCTCAAGCTTCATTGAAGTGAGGGGATGAGAGAGTTTTTCCATTATCCAGTTGTAAACCATGCAAAAGCAACAGGCAGTATTGTGTTATCCTAGGGCTTGTCAACAAAGCTGTCTAGAAGGGCAGAGGAGCCCTAGCTGTAAGTAGCTGGATATGGCCAGTACAATCTTGGGGTCTAAGGAAATGTGCTTTAAGCAACCACTTGGAATAAGGAGGGAGCCATCAGATGAAGGAAATTGCTGGACAGAGGTGCTCACCAATGGTACTCACTAAGGATCCAATAACATTTGCTAGCAACTGAGATCATAAAGCCATCCAGCCTAGCCAGGATGCCTCTGTGCCTATTATGGGCTGAATATTTGTGTTCCCCAAAGTTCCTATGCTGAAACAGAAACCCCCAGTGGGACTATATTTTGAGGTAGGACCTTGGGGAGATAATTAGATTTAGACTAGTTCAGGAGGATGGAAACTTCATGACGGGATTAGTGCCCCTATAGGAAGAGAAGGAGAAATCTCTCTCTGTCCTCCCACGTACTTTGAAGAAAGGCCATACGGAAACACAGTGAGAACGTGGTTGTCTACAAGCCACGAAGGAAGCCCTCAGCAAGAAGAAACTGGCCAGCACCCTGATCAGGGACTCCCTGTCTCCAGAACTGTGAGAAATATATGTTGTTCAAGACACCCAGTCTGTGGTGTTTCGCAGCACAAGTTGACTAAAACAGTGCCTTTTCTCACTTCTACTAGCTTTCTTCTCCTTAGCTTTGCCCCCAGAAACAAGAAACGTCAGTTAGCAAGTGGATTAGGGGAAGGGCAGAGGGATAAAGAGGTCAATCATACAAGCTCTTTCCTAAAGGCAGACAACCGCCATCTACAGACCTTAGCATGGAGGGAGGTAAGAAGTCTTATCTTTTAAAAATATTTTTATTTATTTGTATTTTTGGCTGCACTGGGTCTTCGTTGCTACCTGCAGGCTTTCTCTAGCTGCAGTCCACTGGCTTCTCACTGCAACGGCTTCTCTGTTTCAGAGCACGGGCTGTAGAGTGCACAGGCTTCTGTAGTTGCCGTGTACAGGCTTAGCTGCTCTGCAGTACATGGAATCTTCCCCAACCAGGGACTGAACCCATGTCCCCCGCCTTGGCAGGTGGATTCTTAACCCCTGAACAACCAGACAAGTCCAAGAAGTCTTATCTTTCCATAACAATTGAATCACTTGATGGATATCTGAAAATGTGAAATTCTAACTACTGAACTGAAAAATAATATGTTGTAAACATGAATGTAATAAGGTTTTAAAAACTGAAAAGCATTGACTCATTCCAAACACCATCCAGAGCTAGGCACTGTTTACTTCTATCAAACAAATATTTAAGAGACAGTGAAAGATGAACATGAATTAGTGCTTCAAGTGTACGTGAAATCATGCTTGCTCATTATCCTGAATATACATCTGTCATGATCTGAATTGTGTTTGCTCCAGATTTTATATGTTGGAGCTCTAAGCCCCAGTACTTCAGGATGTGCCTGTATTTGGAGATAAGGCCTTTAAAAAGTTAAAGGGCGGGATGATTTGGGAGAATGGCATTGAAGCATATATACTATTATGTAAGAAACGAGGCGCCGGTCTATGTTCGATGCAGGATGCAGGATGCTTGGGGCTGGTGTACGGGGATGATCCAGAGAGATGTTGTGGGGTGGGAGGTAGAGGGGGATTCAGGATTGGGAGCTTGTGTACACCTGTGGTGGATTCATGTCGATGTATGGCAAAGCCAATAGAGTATTGTAAAGTCAAATTAAAAAAATAATTAAAAAAAATAATAAAGGCATCCTGATCCCAAAAATATTGAGAACCATTGGTTCAAACTACTGTTAGTGAAATTTTGTCAGTTTAAGCCATAAACATTCTTATCAACAAAACTATTTACTGGACCAAAATAAAAGTTACCCATTAAAGAAAAAAATAAATAAAAATAAATAAAAAGTTAAAATGTTAAAATAAGGCTGAAAGGGTGGAACTGAATCCAATATGACTGGTATCCTTGTAAGAAGAGGGAACCTGCATACACAGAGGGACACCAGGGGCATGTGTGCGCTGAGCAACAGCCATATGAGAACACAGAGAAAAGATGGCCATCTGCAAGGCAGAGAGAAGGGCCCCAAGAGAAACTAAACCAAACAGAACTTACTAGCACCTTATTTTAGATTTCTAACCTCTAGAACTGTAAGAAAGTAAATTTCTGTTAAACTACCCCATGAAATAAATATATGTGTGAATATATATATTTGAATATATATTTGACATGTCACAGTTATTTCCCCAACACTTTCTAGTTCGCTGTTTCTAACCCTGAACACATTCCTCAAACTAATTCATTCTCCTTTTCCTCTGTTTTGTCCGTGGCTTTCTTCCTAAGCTGCAGTTGAAATCCATTCTCCTGCACTAGGCCTTCTTTTAGCCTCTATAGGGACAAAATGAGTAGATATAAATGGAGGCTGGCATTTTTCCTGAAGCCTCTTTTACAGGGCTCCTGCAATCACAGATGCTATTTTTTTTTTTTCCCATCCTCAACCCAAATCCTGTGGTTGAACCAAGCCAAAGTCTGCCAGCTATACTTTAAAAATATCTCATCAACTAATACCCCACCAAGACTAGGAGATGTGAACTTCCCCTAGGCACTGGAAATATATTAGCAAGTCACATAAAAGCTGAACTACCAATTCAAATTCTTTGATGGCTCCTTAGCACAATAGGATCAAACTCAGGAGAGGAGGTGTGATATCCGACAGCTGCAAATATGCTCTACACCAATCATCCTCTTTTTTTTTTCCTTTTCCTTTTCTCCTTATGAGATCTGTGTATTGCCTGGAATAAAGATGTGTGTGGCTAGGTGACAGCCCTCTCTCTCGCCAAAAGTTCTCTGTGGCTGGAAGAACAGTTTTTTTCTTTTTCTTTTTTTCAAGAATGAGGTGTCAAGTCAATAAAAATGATGGAAAGAATAGAGGCACCGGGACCATGTTTGCTGCCCCGTCACGCCTCTTGGGTCATATGAGAGCTCCTGGGCAAGAGGAGAGTTAGGACCAGAGTATAAAGGACCTAGTGAGAGTTGAGGAACGGGCACTGCTCCCATGGGACTCAGTTGCTAGAAAATTGAGCCAAGGATCATTCCCCTCCCTTCCTTAAAATACCCAGTGTTGGCAACTACCTTGGAGAAGGAATACCACTCTGGTATTCTTGCCTGGGAAATCCCATGGACAGAGGGGCCTGGGGGCTATGGTCCATGGGGTTCCAAAGAGTTAGATGTGACTTAGCAATTAAATTGGAGAAGGAAATGGCAACCCACTCCAGTATTCTTGCCTGGAGAATCCCAGGGACAGAGGAGCTTGGTGGGCTGCCGTCTATGGGGTCGCACAGAGTCGGACACGACTGAAGTGACTTAGCAGCAGCAGCAGGGGACTACCTTGGTGGCCCAGTGGTAAGGCTCTGAGCTTCCAATGGAGGGGGTCTGGGTTCAGTCCCTGGACAGGGAACTAGATCCCACATACAGCAACTATAAAAAGATCCCCACATGCCACAGTGGAAAGATCCTGCTTGCCACATCTAAAAGCCAGCACAGCCAATAAACAAATTTTAAAACTCCTGCTTTGACCTCCAGGGACCTCAGCACCTTTGTTTTAGCTACATGCATGTATAATCACAGCTGCACTGAGATTCCCTCAAGCAACTGTGAAACATTGTGTTTTGACAAGGGAGAGTTGAGTGAGATGTAGCAGGCACTATACATTGTTTGTGGCCGAATGGAGAGAGTGAATGCATTTTGAGCATGTTTGACAGGTGCTCTTTGAGGATCCCTGAAAATGGGAAGGGACAGTACCTTGTTGACAGAGGGGACGTGGGAGTACGCTGGAAGTACTGACTGGGGGTAAAATTAAAGTGGAAATCTACTTCCTTTCTGCTTTATCTTTCCATGTAGCTCTTGCCTGCGCTCAATCGTGTCTGAGTCTTTGTGACCCCATGGACTAAAACCCACCAGGTTCCTCTGTCTATGGAATTTTTCAGGTAAAAATACTGAAGTGAATTTCCATTTCCTTCTCTAGGATATCTTCCCAACCTAGGCATTGAACCTGTGTCTTCTGCACTGCAGGCAGATTCTTTACCACTGTACCGCCTGGGAAGCCCCATGTAAAATAACTTCTAAATCCACAACAATCTCATCCCAAGATACACAATTACACCTACAAAGAGTCTTATTTCCAAATAAGGTCTCATCCACAAGTACCGGGGGTTAGGACTTAAGTATACCGATTGGTGGGGACACTATTCAACCCACTACCTGTCCTACAGAAGTGTTCCTTCAGCTGAGAATCACTTCCTTTTTCGTTCATTGCAGTTAGGCAAGGTGATTTTTGTAGTCTGTATTATCAACATTTTAGCGTTTTTTCATTTTCTAGAAAAAATATTTAGTTGAACTTTGGTTTTCAAAATATGTTTGGTCTTTATCCACCTTTCATAGGTAGGAGGGGCTTCCCAGGTGGCTCAGTGGGTAAAGAAGCCACCTGCAAGGCAGGAGACAGGGTTTCGATCCCTGGGTCAGGAAGATCTCCTGGAGAAGGGCATGGAAACTCACTCCAGTATTTTTGCCTAGAGAATCCCATGGACAGAGGAGCCTAGAAGGCTGTAGTTCATAGGATCACAAAGAGGCAGACGACTAAAGCAACTTATTGCACAGCGCACACGCACAGCGCACACACACAGCATGGGTAGGAAGCCTTAAAACAGCTGCCAGTTACACTGTGCTCTGCCACTCACCAAGACAGCCTCAGACAGTCCACTACACCGACCAAAGTTGATTGAACTATTTCCCTTTATTCCTGGGCACCGTGCAGGCAGCATTTCCCACTTTCCTTTGCAGTTTGGTGTGGTCATATAGCTAGTTGTGAGCAGAAATGCTGCACATCGCTTCCAGCTGGCCCATAAACCCTCTCCTGAGGTCACTCATTCACCTCTCTTTCCCAACTCCCTAACACACTCCAGTCTGGATATCTAGATTCAGGGAAAAGTTGAAAGATACAGGATGATGATGGTGAATCATCTATCAGTCTGAGTTCCTGAATGATTAAGTAAAACAGAGCTCCCTAACAGTGATCAGGAACACCATTTTGGAATTTCATGGAGTAAGAAATGTACTTCTATTTCACTCAGGATTAAGTGACTAAGATTTTGAGGGTCACCTATCAGGTGAGTAAACATTTTCTTAATTAATACAAGTAACAAAGGTGATGAGTAATCTATTCAACTGGGTTCTTCCTAACCGGAAAGTTTGAAGCCCAAAGACACAAAATAGAGAAGATAATCTACAAAAAGTGAAAGGGTAAAATTCACACATTTCAAAGTGACCCCTTAGAGAAACGAAAAAGCACCTACTTGCCCCTTCTACCTCCTCTCCTGCCATTCAAACTGGTCTCTTTCCTGAACTTGAACATATCATATGCCCTTTGTGTATACAGCTTCCTCTACCTGGATTACTCTTCTGTTCTATGTAATTAGTTTCTTCTCATCATTCAAACCTCAGTTTAAGAAACATCTCCCCCAAGAAGACTTCCTTCCTAGCTGTCCCTACATTTACTATATGCCCCCAACCAATAATTTTGTATCATGTTATTCTGTCGTTGTTCCTATAACCCTTTGAACGTGATCATTTTATTTTTTGACTTATTTCTCTCTCCCTAGACACCAGAAGTTTCATTAGAATAAAGACCTTATTTGTCTTGGCCATTGTTGTGTCTCCAGTGCCTTGAACAATACTAATCAATACCAAAGATGCTCAATGATATTTGTTGAATGAATGAATGAGAGGAAGGGGGAATATAAAGGAGAGAAAGCAGCAGTGGAACACCCAAGAAGATCACTTGTAATATACTTATAATAAACTACAATAAACTTTCATTAGTTAAGTCCTGAGTGTATCTCTTTCTTATTGTATGAAAGGACCTAATATATATTACACTATACTGAACTATGCTATACTATACTATGCTATATATACTAATGGAGAATGATATTCTTTCAAATTCTTACCTATATTTTTCAATGTATATACCTCATACAGTAATGGGCACATTTCAAAAAGAAGAGAATATTTCATTCAGAACATAGATATCAGAAAACGCTTGAGAAATTTCATAGTCTGAAGATAGAGAATAGACAATTTGCTGTTCTGGATTAAGCAATAAAAGGGGTTTAATGAAAGACTACTAGGACTCAGTGGAGAAGGCAATGGCAACCCACTCCAGTACTCTTGCCTGGAAAATCCCATGGATGGAGGAGCTTGAGAGGGTGCAGTCCATGGCGTCGCTAAGAGTCAGACAAGACTGAGCGACTTCACTTTCACTCTTCACTTTCATGCATTGGAGAAGGAAGTGGCAACCCACTCCAATGTTCTTGTCTGGAGAATCCCAGGGACGGGGGAGCCTGGTGGGCTGCCCGTCTATTGGGTCGCACAGAGTCGGACACGACTGAAGGGACTTAGCAGCAGCAGTAGCAGACTCAGAGATTCAACATTTCACATGAAGGCCAGGTTTAGGAAAGAGATAGGAATCAAAGCAGTCTTAAGGGGCCCAGGAACAGGAAGGACAATAACCATCTTATGACAGGAACGGTCTAGCCAACATACCTGCCATCCTAGATACTGTTGCTGCCATCATGACACATCTGAGTATGGCCCCTCTGTTAGATTTCATTTCAGTTCAGTTCAGTCGCTCGGTTGTGTCCAACTCTTTGCAACCCCATGAACTGCAGCATGCCAGGCCTCCCTGTCCATCACCAGCTCCTGGAGTTCACTCAGACTCACGTCCATCGAGTCAGTGATGCCATCCAGCCATCTCATCCTCTGTCGTCCCCTTCTCCTCCTGCCCCCAATCCCTTCCAGCATCAGGGTCCTTTCCAATGAGTCAGCTCTTCTCGTGAGGTGGCCAAAGTATTGGAGTTTCAGCTTTAGCATCATTCCTTCCAAAGAACACCCAGGACTGATCTACTTCAGAATGGACTAGTTGGATCTCCTTGCAGTCCAAGGGACTCTCAAGAGTCTTCTCCAACACCACAGCTCAGAAGCATCAATTCTTTGGCGCTCAGCTTTCTTCACAGTCCAACTCTCA
>SJYV01005072.1:242489-270238 GCA_006410875.1 Neotragus pygmaeus | reverse complement strand
AAGTCTCAGACAAATTTCTCATTTGGCCAGCCCTCACCCAGAACTACATGGGGAAGAGAATTCTGGGAAATGTAGTTCCAGCTTAGCTAAATTGGCACAGGACAAAATGGTCAGACTAAGAGAATAAATATGAATCTGGAAAGAAATATTTCAGAGGGTCAAAGACTCTGTATTCTGTGTAGACATTTATTTCTTTTAATTAAACATTACTTGCTAAAATATATGACTAGCTTCCATTCCATCTAGTTCTAAAAAAGAGGTTAGGTCATTTCACTACTGTCTCTTGGCTTTTGTTTCTTTAGCTATAAAACCAAAGACACTCTTTTGCTAATGCATGATAAAAGCTTTCATATTTATTTTCTCAGGAATGTTAATTGTCTCCCTTGGGCTGATGATTGTCACGTATCTCCAGTTCTATCACCTCACATGACTTCTTGTTCCTTTTTTCCCAATGAGTGCTGGACTTTTCCATTTTGATGCTTCACTGTCAGCTGAACACAAAGAAGCTGTTGCTGAGTTCTTATTCCCCTTATGCCGAGAAGACTTGTCTTTGTTTTCCATGGGGTAGTCATTCTGCCAGTCACTCAGTTCTAATGCTCTGGGACCATTTCCCGATGGAGTCAGTGATCAAAAGTTCTTGGATTTTCCCTCTGTTCATATTGTCCTTCTCTTTTCTGCCAAACTCACCTATTCTTTATGGTCTCATTCTGAGATTACTGGGAAGCCCTTCCTGTGGTTCTTTCCCCTTCCAGCCTTTCCACATCCATCCATCCACCATACCAGTATTCCCTAAACAACTATGTTCCTCATGTCACCACAGCTCATGAATCTACCATGACTTCCCACTTTCTTCCATATCAGAAAAGTCAAATCATTTTCAAGATGAAAAGAAGACTAGAAATGCTCTATTCTACATTTTCTTTTTATAAAAAAGAAACAAGAAATTCTGAAAGATTTAGATCACAGAGATTTAGGACTAGATCTCTGGGTATCTATCTGAAGCCTAATTCCATTCTCTTTCTACTATGATATCACACATCCTGGAAGGAAAGGAAGTGTGATTTTCAAGGCCCTCCATCATCCACCCAATTCCATCAGGGTATCTGCATGACTTCAAGAGAACCATTTACATCATAGTCTATAGACTTCCAGGGCTACCATTCACATAGAAATACATTTAGATTCCTGAGGATACAAAGAGTTGTGACATGAGGCAATACTTTGCTCTCTGTGCATTTTTATTTTCCACTGGTCCATACCCAGGTCAGGAGACAGAAAGCACTTGGGACCTCTTTTCCTTCTGCATCTAGTCTACCCAAATTCTTCCTATCAGTGAAAGTCTTATCTCTATGAATTTACTCCATTTCTTCAAGGTCTTTATTCATATGAACCACCAGTTATTTCTAGTGTAGAGTAGTTCAGTTCTGGGCTACAAAGAGCCTGAATTTGAAATCAGAAAACTTGAGTTCTGATCTCAGTTCTTCTGACTACTGGTTATGTGATTTTGAGTCATTTATTTTCTCTGAAGCTGTTTCTAAATCCATGAACTAGGCATAATAATACCTGTCCTACATCACGGAGTATAGGTGAGTATCAGGGGAGCCAATGCATAGGCATGTGTTTTGGATCCTGTAGTGTGTGATGTAAATGAAAGTTAGCATGTGATAACAACTTAGTCCTTAATGTGTATTGCTTTTGAGTGTTTACTGGTTTATTAAACAGAATGTGGTTACTGGATTGTAAGCTCTTGGAGGGAAGACATGACATCTCATATTTTTTCCTTCTGTCCTTTGATGTCGTGCTGAGTACTAAGTTGCTCAGTCTTGTCTGACTCTTTGTGCCTGTATGTCCTGAAACCATCAAGCTTTTGCAGAACAATCCATCATTTTGCAATCACACACCCCAATTTGGGACTCAAACCCACAGTCTTCTAACCTCACTCCTTTGGGTGGGACTCCAATCCAGCTACACTTCAGTTGGTACTTGAACCCACAATTTCTGGCTTAAGAGGGGCCTTGAACCCACAGTCTCCCAGCTGAAATCACACACCTGGTCACAAGACTTAATGGACCTCAGGTTATTTATGTCTTGCTGCAGAAAAAAATTCAGCAAGAGACAAAGTGACAGGCAAGAAGTAGGTTTGTTAATATAGGACACTTGTAAAGGATACAAGAGGGCAGGCAAAAGGAATCTGCTCTGAAAAGTAAACAGGAAAGCAGGTTTATTTAGGGAGAAACATACTCCACAGAGATCAGGCCATCTCAGAAGGCGAGAGGCCCCCAAATATGGGGGGTTGCACAGAGTCAGACACGACTGAAGCGACTTAGCGGCAGCAGCAGCAGCAGTTTGTATGAGCTGGATAATTTCATAGGCTAATAAGTGGGAGAATTATTCCAACTATTTTGGAGAAGGGGACTGAGAGTTCCAGGAACTGAGGCACTGCCCACTCTGACCTTTTATGGTTAGCCTCAGAACTGTCATGATGCCTGTGAGTGTGTCATTTTGCACATGCTAATATATTATAATGAGCATATAATGAGGTTAAGGTTCACTGAAAGTCAATCTTCTGCCATTTTGGGCCTAATCTGTTCTAACCAGCCTTTATCATACCCTCAATCGCCTTGCCATTCTTTTAAAAGTTGTACCCTGCCCCCTTCCCTCCTGTCTCAATTTGGGCATGAGTTCTAAAAAATTCTTTTCTGTTGTGGCCTCTAAGAAAAGATGCAGGAGAGTTAGCAGTGCTCAGAAACAAGTAGTTGGAAGCACTTAGGGCATTTGTCAAGTCATAAAGAGTTATTTAGGAATTTTAGACATTGAGTATCTAAAAGTAGTACTAGATTTTTTTTTTTTTTTTTTTGACACCTCTGCGTTTTGCTCTCACATGGAGAAGAGTCTTTCAGAGCATTTCTTAGAACAAAAGCAAAGCTAATGAGATGAGAATCTCAGGTTTGAAGGAGGTTTGCATTTGGGAAAGGGAAATTACCCATCATCTGATTTTTTCCACTTGTGATTGCTGTTTCAAGCACTGATTCAGATATTCACACCTGAGGCTAGAAGGCAAGCAGGAGACAGAATGTACTGGTGGTTTAGTTACTCAGNGGTATTTTTCACAGAACTAGAACAAATAATTTCAAGATTTGTATGGAAATACAAAAAACCTCGAATAGCCAAAGCAACCTTGAGAAAGAAGAATGGAATTGGAGGAATCAACTTGCCTGACTTCAGGCTCTACTACAAAGCCACAGTCATTAAGACAGTATGGTACTGGCACAAAGACAGAAATATAGATCAGTGGAACAAAATAGAAAGCCCAGAGATAAATCCACACACCTATGGACACCTTATCTTCGACAAAGGAGGCAAGACTATGATCTTAGTTTTTTGAGTGTCAGATTTTAAGCCACTTTTTTCAAGCTACCTGACAATTGCTCTCATTGTCTCATTTTTCATGCTGGTAAGGTAATGTTAAAA
This sequence comes from Neotragus pygmaeus, assembly GCA_006410875.1. Classification (NCBI taxonomy): domain Eukaryota; kingdom Metazoa; phylum Chordata; class Mammalia; order Artiodactyla; family Bovidae; genus Neotragus; species Neotragus pygmaeus. The sequence goes on along the minus strand of SJYV01005072.1, from coordinate 266,767 downwards.
CTCCTTCAAGCTAGGCTTCAGCAGTATGGGAATCAAGAACTTCCAGATATTCACACTGGAAAGGCAAAGGAACTGGAGAACATGTTGCCAACTTTCGTTGGATCATAGAGAAAGCAAGGAAATTCCAGAAAAACATCTGCTTCATTGACTGCACAAAAGCCTTTGACTGTGTAGATTGCAACAAAGTGTGGAAAATTCTTTAAGAATACCAGATCACCTTACCTGTCTCCTGAGAAACTTGTATGCAGGTCAAGAAGCAATACCAGATCATTTAAAAGATGAGAATACCAGATCACCTTACCTGTCTCCTGAGAAGCTTGTATGAAGATCAAGAAGCAAGAGTTAGAACTTTACGTGGAAAAACTGACTGTTTCAAAATTAGGAAAGGAGTATGACAAAGCTGTGTATTTTCACCCTGATTATTTAATTTGCATACAAATTCCATCACGTGAAATGTCAGGCTGGATGCATCACGAGCTGAAATCAAGATTGCTGTGAGAATAGGTAACAGCCTTAGATATACACCAGTTTAATGGCAGAAGGTGAAGAGAAGCTAAAGAGCCTCTTAATGAAGGTAAAAGAGGAGAGTGAAAAGCTGACTTAAAACTCAGGAACTTTATCTTAACTCATCTCTTGAGTCTCCAAAACTACATGCAGCTCTTTGTAGTTGGTAACTGAATTAATTAATTCCATGGATTTATTAATTAATATTGAGCTACAGCTGCAGGGGTCCTATCCTATGTTCTGGCAAAGGCTCCAGCATCCAAACACACGTTCCTCACTGATGAATGCTGATTAATAAGGCTTAAACAGCTGACCAATTTTGCTTTCCCAAGTAGAAAGTAAAAAGGCTTAATTCCTGCCAGCTCCTTGGCAGGCTGGGTGGTAATAGAGTATTATGTCAAAGCCCAAGAAATGGATGTGCACTCAACCATGGTGGGTGACATGTACAATTAGAGATGTTTATAATTAGCAGTTTATAATTAGCAGTTGTGAATGCAACTTAAGATTAAATGGTTATTAAAAGGATACTCATGAGGCTTGAGGTTTCCTTTTTCTAACTTATCTTTTTTTTTTTTAATTCATGCTGAAAATCAATTAAGCATGATGAACAAAGTGGCTAAATTATACATTTTCATAATTTGTTTCCTACAATGAAGACCAAAGCAAGAAGGGAGACAAAAAAAGCAAAGCTCATTTGATTCATGTATGCTAAGTTGCTTTAGTCCTGTTTGATTCTTTGAAACCCAGTGGAGTGTAGCTGGCCAGGCTCCTCTGTCCATGGGATTCTCCAGGCAATAATACTGGAGGAGGTTGCCATGCCCTCCTCGAGGGTATCTTCCTAATCCAGGGATGGAACCTGGGTCTCTTATGTCTCCTGAATTAACAGGCAGTTCTTTACCACTAGCACTACCTGCAGATTCTTCCTCCTGATTAATATGATCCCTCCACAGTGAAATTTGAACTCATTTATCATCAAAGGTTTCCAGTAGAGAAAAAGCCTCTTTCTAAAGTCAAGTGTCAGAGGAAAAGTCATCACTGAATTTTCTTCTTCTTTCTTTCTTTCTTTCTTTCTTTTTTTCATTTTGAAATGACTTATTCTTTCGACTGAGGCAGTACTTTTCCAGTCCTCAAATTTAAAAAAAAAAAAAAAGCTGTCCATTTGATTACAAGTATTTCTGTCTCTACAAATAACATTCCAGCCCATTTGATTCATGGCATCAGCGTCTTTTCCAATGAGTCAGCTCTTCGCATAATTTGGCCAAAGTATTGGAGCTTCAGCTTTAACATTAGTCCTTCTAATGAACTCTGTAACCCTATGGACCATAGCCCACCAGGCTCCTCTGTCCATGGGATTCTGCAGGCAAGAATACTGGAGTGGGTTTCCATGCTCTTTTCCAGGTGATCTTCATAACCCAAGGATCAAACCTATGTCTCCTAAATGGACAGGCAGATTCTTTACCACTAGCACCACCTGGGAAGCCCTGATGGTCCTATAGTGGGTGTATATATGTTTATGAACACTGTATCCTCTTATTAATTCCTTTATGATTATATAATGTCTGTCATTGTCCTTCATTATAGACTTTGTTTAAATCTACTTGGTCTGAAATGAGTAAGGCTACTCCAGCTTTCTTTTGTTTGCATTTGCATGGAATATCTTTTTCTATCCCCTCATTTTTAGTTCATGAGTGTCTAGCTCTGAAGGGAGTCTCCTGTAGGCAGCCTATCTATGGGTCTTGTTTTTTAAATACAATCAGCCACCCTATATCTTTTGATTGGAGTATTCACTTCATTGACATTTAAAGTGATTATGGATAGATAACATACTTATTTTCATTTTGTTATTTGTTTTCCACTGTTTTATATGTCTTTGCTTTTCTTCCTGTTTTAGTCTCTTTTCTTGTGACCTGGTGATTTTATTTAGTCTTGTATTTGTGTTACTTTTCTCTTTAGCTTTTGTATATCTATGATAGGTTGTTTTTTTTATTAGATTGGAAGGTCATTCAGGTTTTTCAGTAAGAACTTACAGAAAACATGAACAAATTTTTTGGCCAAAGCAATATTTGCCATTACCATGAAGTTCATATATGCTGAGCTATAAGTATATCTACCTGATTTAAACTGATAGTCATTTAAGTTTAAACTCATTCTAAAAGGTCTCCCCAACCCAATTTTTTGCATTTTCTATGTCATATTTTAGGTCTTCATGTATGTCACTGAACACTTTATTTTATTTATAATTGGCTTTGCAATTTAATTATCTTTTAGGATCAGTGGTAAAGAATCTACCTGAAAATGTCGGAGATGGAAGAGACCCAATCACTGGGTCAGGAAGATTTTTTGGAGGAGAAAATGGCAACCCACTAAAGCACTTGACCTGCCTTTTGAGAAACCTGTATATAAGTCAGGAAGCAACAGTTAGAACTGGACATGGAACAATAGAATGGTCCCAAATAGGAAAAAGGAGTACATCAGGGCTGTATATTGTCACCCTGCTTATTTAATTTCTATGCAGAGTACATCATGAGAAACTCTGGGCTGGAGGAAGCACAGGCTGGAATTAAGATTGCCGAGAGAAATATCAGTAATCTCAGATATGCAGATGACACCATCCTTATGGCAGAAAGTGAAGAAGAACTAAAAAACCTCTTGATGAAAGTGAAAGAGGAGAGTGAAACAGTTGCTTTAAAGCTCAGCATTCAGAAAACTAAGATCATGGCATCCGGTCCCATCAGTTCAGGGCACATAGATGAGGACACAATGGAAACAGTGGCTGACTTTATTTTGCTGGGCTCCAAAACCACTGCAGATGGTGATAGCAGCCATGAAATTAAAAGACGCTTACTCCTTGGAAGGAAAGTTATGACCAACCTAGACAGCATATTGAAAAACAGAGACATTACTTTGTCAACAAGCATCCTTCTAGTCAAGGCCATGGTTTTTCCAGTGGTCATGTATGGATGTGAGAGGTGGACTATAAAGAAAGCTAAGTGCTGAAGAATTGAGGCTTTTGAGCTATGGTGTTGGAGATGACTCTACAGAGTCCCTTGGACTGCAAGGAGACTCCAACCAGTCCATCCTGAAGGACATCAGTCCTGGGTGTTCATTGGAACGANAAGAGATTTTACTGTAAGGGGGTGTCCGGGGACGGGCAAACAGGGAGGGAGGACAACTAGTAACTCAAATAAGGAAAGACGGAGATTGAGAGAGAGGGAGAAAACCGGACCTACTGGGTCAGTGGGGGAAAGAACGGTGAAGACAGAAGTCGACAGAAAAGTGAAGGGGTGGAAAGAAGGTGCCAGGGAGGGTCTGCAGCATCAGGGGCTAGACCCCTACCACTGGGAAACTGAGTTAACAGGAGAGCTGGGAGGGGTCTAGCTTTCAACTAGTAGTTGACCCCAGATATCACCCAGAGATGACTTGGCTTCTGCCCCGGGCTGGTTGGTGTTGGGGAGGGGGGCGGTTAAAGGCCCAGGTCCCCCCTAAACCCAGTTCCCAAGCCCACAGCTCAGTGAAGGAGAGAGGAGGCTGTCCTGACACCAGTGCATCCGGGTCAGAAGCGGGGGTGAGCTGGTTGGTTCTGCTCCTTCCAGCTACTATCCCCTGGCACCTCACACCCTGATCTCTGCTCCGACTTCCCAGGGTCACCTCCCTGGCCCGAGAGTGCGGTGTGCATTCACAAGTCCTTTCCTTCCGAGTCTTCCTTAGCCCTTGGTCTAGCTCCTTGCCCCTTAGCCTGGAGAGTTGGGCCCTCCCCCACTATGCTCTTGGGGGCAAACTTTGTGGCCCCGGGCTCCTCCTTCCTCCCGGTCCCCTTAGCGAGCTTGGGCTGCTGATGCGGGGCTCAAGGAACAGGTGTGTGGCCGCTTACCTGGGGCGCCCAGACCCGGGAGCTGCGGGAAGGCGGCGGGGCCAGGCGCGTGGCCCGCGGGCTAGCTATCGGACCCCGGGAGGGCGCGAGTGACTGCGCGGGCGGTGGGTGTGGCGCCCCGGCTCGCAGATGTCAGGCGCGCCCGCCCCGCGCTGGCCTCGCCGCTCGGGCTGTCCCCGCGCCTTGCCAGTCGCCGCGCTACGCTCTCCAGGCTTCGGCCTTNGGGAGGGCGCGAGTGACTGCGCGGGCGGTGGGTGTGGCGCCCCGGCTCGCAGATGTCAGGCGCGCCCGCCCCGCGCTGGCCTCGCCGCTCGGGCTGTCCCCGCGCCTTGCCAGTCGCCGCGCTACGCTCTCCAGGCTTCGGCCTCCGCGCCGGGCCCGTCCAGGGCCTCGGGGGCAACCGCACAGGGCACACTTCTTCCTGCCCGGGACCCTGGAGCCCTGCGCCCGCTGAGAGCCGGCGCCGCGCGGGAGGGGCCAGCGGGGCCGCGGGTGTGAGAGCGGGGAGCCCGGGAGCGCGGCTGTGCGCGCGCGCGGGGAGGGGCCGCGCCGTCGCCCGGAGAGCCCGGCGGATCCCCGACTCCCGCCCGCCGCTCCGCCCGCCGCGCACCTCCGTTCACCGCTCGCCCGGCTCCAGCCGCCGCCGCACGGTGAGTACCCGCGCCCGGTAGCTGGCTGACCCCGCGCCTTGTCTCTACAGCTTTTTTCGTTTAGTTCCGATATGGGTTCTTGTGGTTGTTTTTATTATTAGACCTCAAGACTCCATCGCCTCACTCTCTGCGCTGCCTGACTCCAGCCTCGTCGCCCTCTCCAATCTCACCCCTCAAGCCCCAGGAGCCGGCGAGGGCTCCCAACGCCGCCCTGGCCGCTGCTCCTTGTCGCTGCGCACAGCGCTTTGCCTTGGCTTTTGAAATTCGGTTCCGTTCCTAGGGTCCTCTTTCTCCTGGTTCCGGGGTCCGGAGTCCCCTCCTCCCACTCGGAAAGACCCCGAGGGGACTCCAGACCCTCAGCTTGGAAAAGACGCGCTCGGCTCAGGGCTCTGCCTTCACTGCAAGCGGGCAGGGCACACTTGCCGATTTCGGGAAACCGAGAAGACATCTTCATTTCCCAGAGCCGAGGCACCCCCCTTCCACCTCTCTAGCCAGCCTGAAGACCCTTCGGGAGGCGGGTGGGGGCTTTTCTTGCTAATCCCTCAGCCGAGGGGTTAGGACAGTGCTTTTGCCTCCTAAAATATTGCAGGGGACTTCAACGCAAAAGAAGGGTCAACTAGTTTCAGTTTGATCCACGGAGATAAGGATGAAATAGATAACAGATAAATAGCTTGATACTTGAAGAAGGTATGAAGACAGATGGGAGAAAGAGGAGCGAGCAGGGAGAGACAGACAGCTCAGGGACAGATAAGATCGACAGATGAAGGAGGCAGAGAGGCAGAGGGAGAGAGATCCCAGGCTTTTGAGCTCAGATGCCCTGTCTGGCTGGAGCTGCCCTTTGAAAATGGATTTGTCAGTTTCTGCTGAGTTTAGAGGAGGAGCCCTCAGGACTGGGCTGCCTGGGCCGCAGGACTGCCTGCAGCCGTGGGCCCAGTGCAAGCCTTCCCTGTCTGAGGACACGTGGTTGGGCTGAGCCATCTAGGGGGCCCCAAGCATCAGTCCCCGGGTTCTTCCCGCTGCCGCTGTCCACAGAGCGACTGCCTCCCTGCCTCGGCCAGAGAGTAAAGCTGGGGACGAGAAGTAACTTTTGACCTGGAGCCTTAGGGTGGCTTCAGAGACAGGTCAGGATTCCTCTCAGCCCGTATGAGTCAGGACAACTCCGCATGAAGGATACTCAAAAAAAAAAAAAAAAAAAAAAGGATGTGCCCCAAAGAGGAAGCTCAGAACCTAGAGACTGTGTTTGGCCTGTGTGGGAAAGGTATATCTGAAGGAGGAAAACTTAGGCAGCGGGCAGCTACAAGCAAAGANCACAAAAAAAAAAAAAAAAAAAGGATGTGCCCCAAAGAGGAAGCTCAGAACCTAGAGACTGTGTTTGGCCTGTGTGGGAAAGGTATATCTGAAGGAGGAAAACTTAGGCAGCGGGCAGCTACAAGCAAAGAAGTGGCTTCTGAGAAACTTCCTTGAGAACCTCTTCGTCCCGTGTGCTGACCCGGAGGGAAACCATCTTGGGTCTAGACTGCAGCTTAAAAATGCAGGAAATGTGGTTAGGAATTGCTTGACCCGGATCCCACCGATGGCTGGAAAGAAAATGATTTACATTTCCAGCCGGCATCTTTCTGCTCAACGATCGCAGGGTTCCGGGTGTAAGAGGAAACGCTTGTGTTTGGGGAAAGCAGTGCTGTTATCCCGGGGAGCCAGCTGCACGGAGCTGGGTGCAGTGAGGGCAGCTCCAGGGCTGGGCGCTCAAGGCAAGCTTTGGAGAGAGTCGGGTTCAGCACCGCGAACAGCGGCCGTCTCTGGCTCTCTCCACCTCCCTCACGGCCTCTAGACCCTCCTCCTTCTTACCACCGCCCNTGCTCATTTTTAATTTGAACAGGCATTTATCCAAATAAGACATACAACTGCCAATAGGTGTATGAAAAAATACTTAAAATCAATATTCATCAGTGAAATGTAAGTCAAAACAAAAAGTGGTTTTGCTAGGATGGTTATTTTCAAAAAGACACAAGATAACAAGAGTATGTGGATAAATAAAAGCCTTTGTATGATGTTGGTAGAAATGAAAACTTATAGAGCCACTATAGAAATTGATATGGACTTTACTCAAAAAAACTAATACAGTATTGTAAAGTAAAATAAAAAAAAGTGGGGGGGAATTCAAAATAGAATAATCACATGATCAATTGATTCTGTTTCTGGGTATGCATCTAAGATAATTGATACCTGGATCCTGCAGCGATATATGCATTCTCATGCCCACTGCAGTATTATTAAAAATAACCAAGACACAGAAATAATCTAAATATCCATTGAGAAATGAATGGATAAAGACACACATACATACAGAGGATGATTTTGTAACCTTAAAAAAAGGAGTTATTTCCATATGCAACAGCATTAATGAACTTGGAGTACATTATCTTAAGTGAAATAAGCCAGTCATAAAGGAACAAATGGTACATGATCCCACACTTGAGGTATATTAACAGTCAAACTCACAGACACATAGTGTGGAATGGTGGTTGCTAAAGAGTGAAGAGAGGTGATTGCTTTTGAAAAGGTATAAAATTTCAGTTACACAAGATGAATATAGAGATCTGCTATACAACATTAGGCCTAAACTTAACGACATTGTGTTGAGGACTTAGGTAGAGCTCAAGGTCAATGGTCTTATCACAGTAATTTTAAAATACTGTTAAGTTATGGTAAGTATTATTTTATTACTCTCAAACGAAATATTATTATGTGGGAAAATAAATAAGAAAAAATTTTAAAAGCACTTGTGACTTTTAATGTGTATAATCATCACTTTGAAGTACATAAGCAAAGTTGAAATAATCAAACACATAAATCACATTTGAAAAATTTAACGCACTCCTCTCAGAAATCAGTAAAACAAATGAGAAAAAATTAAGTATATAGAGGAACTGAATAAATCACATATAAGTAAGCTTAATCTGATAGANGCAATTGACAAAGCAGATCTGCATTTTGAGTGGCGGAGTGAATTAGCAGAAACCTGTCCGGGGCATTTGGTGATTTGTCCTTAGCAGCTCTTCCTAGTAAGGGAACTACCAAAGATCTGACTCTAGATTTCTGTCCAGGGACACTTAATGAAATATTTCTTAATAGTGAAAAACTGGAGACAACTAGAAGGTTCCACAGGATGCAAATTGCTATAAAGGCCATGGCAATATATCAATGGCAGGTGGGATGTTATGAAGTCTGCTGCTGAAAAAGCGAAGTCATAGGAACCCCGAATTGGCAGAAAATGGTGTTTTTATGCAAAGAAAACAACCCTGAAAGCATATTACCCAACGTTTATTAATGTTTTATTTGGAAATAATTTGATATTGACAGGTAAGTTGTAAGAATGGTGCAAAGAATTCTCACACACCTTCACCCAGGCTCACCAGCTGGTCCCATTCCACCATGTTTGCTCTCTCTCTCTACACATACCACACACGCACTCAAATATTCTGATGCTTTATAAAATAATATATAACTTTATATTACAGAAAATTGTATATGTGTATAGTAAATACATTGCATCATTTGTATATAATATATAATTTTATATGATATACTATGTATGTTTAAGATGTATACTATTTATATCTTATATGAATAATGTGTGTATAAGGTATGTTATTGTATATGTACTATTACATGTTATTTAAAATCATATAATTCTTTTTTCTGAACTATTTAATTGAAAGGAAATCATGGCCTTCTCCCCCTAAATAGTGACCTTCACATCTAGTTTTTATTTCCTCCCTTTTCTCTTCTGTACTTTCCAAATCTTCTATCACTGTAATTAGATTAAAAAAAATAACTTATTGTTGTGTCCTAAGGCATAGCTCACAACTGTTTACCTCTCAAATTTTTAAAATAATTTAAAGACTACTGGCATGATACTAAGTTGATATCATTCTTTTGAAATCAGCTTAGAAATACCATCTAAGCTTTAAAACATACATTTCTTTTGAACTAATAATCCTACTTCTGGGATTCTATTCTAAGAAACTTTCAAATTTTAAAAGGGCATTATGTGAAAAGTTGAATCATAATATTCTTTTTATGAGAAAAAAATGTGAATAAGACAAATGTTCGACAAGAGAGAAGTGAGAACTAGTCTATCCTTTTGAAGAAATCTTCTACATGCATTAAAATCACGTGTGTGAAGGACTTACTACCACTGGAAAATGCTAGTAAATGACAGTCTGGGCCCAATGGTCTGACTGAGTGGGGCATGTGTCCGGGCGAGCATTCCAACAAGGCTCTGGTGGGGCCCTGAGAAAGGACCCTTGCTAAATGGGGAGGCCGCTCAGCCTGCAGGCCAAGATCACCTGTACCGTCAGGAAAGGAGAGGCCAGAGGGAGCCCTCCAGCCCCAGACCATGCTTGCCTGGGGACCCCTCCACCAGGGACAAGCGGGCATGGACAGACCACCCCCCCCCCCACCCTGCCCCATCCCAGGAGTTCAGCAAGGCGNGGGCAGTGACCGCCCTTCCCCCCTCCCTATTCCTCCCAGCGCTGCCCCCGCCCGCGTGCATGCGCGACTGAGCAGAGGGGCGGCCTGTCCCCGAAGTCCGAGCTTCGGGACCGGGGCGGATAGGGCAGGCTGCGAGGGTGGCCGAAGTCTTACTGAGCTGGGCACCAGGAAGCCTGGGTTTGGCAATGGCTTTGCTGTGTGGCCTTGGGCAAGTCACTCTCCGTCTCTGGGCCCCACTTCCTCCCCACCCCGAAAACGGGATCGGTTTCCTAGCTACCCAGGCATTCCTGAGGTCTCAATTACTCCTCCAAACGCCGGGGGCTTTTGTTCCAGCGCCAGCACGCGTCTGAATAACAAAAGGCCCGTCCAGGGGGCGAATGAGCTAGGACTCCCCATTGCCAAGTTTCCCCGGGCGCCCGACTCTGCGCGCCCTGCTGGGCGGGCCCGGGCGGCGTTGGCGCTGAAAATGGCTCAACGGCTCTCTGCTTTCTCTGTTTCGCAGGAGCGGCGGCATGGAGGCTCTCACCACTCAGCTGGGGCCGGGGCGCGAGGGAAACTCTTCTCCCAACTCCAAGCAGGAGTTGCAGCCCTACTCGGGTTCCAGCGCTCTCAAACCCAACCAGGTGGGCGAGACGTCGTTGTACGGGGTGCCTATCGTGTCCCTGGTCATCGACGGCCAGGAGCGCCTATGCCTGGCGCAAATCTCCAACACCCTCCTCAAGAACTACAGCTACAATGAGATACACAACCGCCGCGTGGCCCTGGGCATCACGTGCGTGCAGTGCACACCGGTGCAGCTGGAAATTCTGCGTCGGGCAGGGGCCATGCCCATCTCGTCGCGCCGCTGCGGCATGATCACCAAGCGTGAGGCCGAACGCCTGTGCAAGTCGTTTCTCGGCGAGCACAAGCCACCCAAGCTGCCTGAGAACTTCGCCTTCGATNCAGCTGGAAATTCTGCGTCGGGCAGGGGCCATGCCCATCTCGTCGCGCCGCTGCGGCATGATCACCAAGCGTGAGGCCGAACGCCTGTGCAAGTCGTTTCTCGGCGAGCACAAGCCACCCAAGCTTCCTGAGAACTTCGCCTTCGATGTGGTGCACGAGTGTGCCTGGGGCTCGCGTGGCAGCTTCATCCCCGCGCGTTACAACAGCTCGCGTGCCAAATGCATCAAGTGCGGTTACTGCAGCATGTACTTCTCGCCTAACAAGTTCATCTTCCACTCGCACCGCACACCCGACGCCAAGTACACGCAGCCCGACGCAGCCAACTTTAACTCGTGGCGCCGACACCTCAAACTCAGTGACAAGTCGGCCACAGACGAACTGAGCCACGCTTGGGAGGACGTCAAGGCCATGTTCAATGGTGGCACCCGCAAGCGGACCTTCTCGCTGCAAGGAGGCGGCGGCGGCGGCGCTAACGGAGGGTCGGGTGGACAGGGGAAGGGTGGTGCTGGCGGCGGCGGCGGTGGGGGCGGCCCGGGGTGCGGCGCAGACATGGCCCCAGGACCGCCGCCGCACAAAAGCCTGCGCTGTGGCGAAGAAGAGGCCGCCGGGCCTCCTGGGCCGCCGCCTCCTCACGCGCAGCGGGGACTTGGTCTGGCGACGGGAGCTGGCGGCCCCGCGGGCCCTGGAGGGCCTGGTGGTGGCGCCGGGGTCCGCAGCTACCCTGTGATCCCAGTGCCCAGCAAGGGCTTTGGCCTCTTGCAGAAGCTGCCCCCACCGCTTTTCCCTCATCCCTATGGCTTCCCCACGGCCTTTGGTCTCTGCCCCAAAAAGGATGACCCTGTGTTAGGCGCTGGCGAACCCAAGGGCGGCCCAGGCCCCGGGAGTGGCGGGGGCGCGGGCACTGGGGCAGGAGCGGGCGGCCCAGGACCCGGCCATCTGCCCCCCGGGGCGGGGACGGGCCCGGGCGGCGGCACCATGTTCTGGGGTCACCAGCCCTCCGGCGCAGCCAAGGACGCGGCGGCCGTAGCTGCGGCCGCGGCCGCAGCCACTGTGTACCCGACGTTCCCCATGTTCTGGCCGGCCGCAGGCAGCCTCCCGGTGCCGCCCTATCCGGCCGCGCAGAGCCAAGCCAAAGCCGTGGCGGCGGCCGTGGCGGCGGCGGCGGCGGCGGCCGCGGCGGCTGCGGGAGGTGGCGGCCCCGAGCCCCTGGACGGTACCGANAAAAAAAAAAACCCGATTTTTAATGTCTTTTTCTCGCCACAACGTTGCCACCTTGCGACACATTTTAGGCATTACAGCCAGCCTCCGAAGGCCCCAGACTAGGGAGCCACGTCTTAGGGAGAAAAAGTGGGGCTTGGGGAGTGGGGTGCTTTCGTATTGCTTGTTCCTCACCTCGGCCCCCGGCAGTACCCAAGAAGGTCGGGCTTTAGAGTCTGAGGTTTGGGGGTGGAGAACCAGGCAAACATGCCTCTTGTATCTCCCACTCCTTTTTCGACCGAGGAAGGCTCTAGAGATGCTTCTCCAGACAGGTAGTGTCCTATTCGTCTGCCCCAGCAAATCCAGGGTGATAAACTGCGGGAAGCTGGAGGAGCAGGTGGAGACAGCATCAGGCTACTTGCTTTTTCACTCCCCTGGGAGAAACCAGTAGGTAGCTCCCCCACCTTCATTTCCTCTGAAATTTGAGGTAACCCCTCAGCAAAACACACCTGGAAGATTTCTGGATTCCTGGGAGTAACCTCTGTGTTCCGTGGCACTTGGTTAAGGAAGCTAATAGGGTGCTTACCTCCTTGAGTTATCCTTGGTGTGTGTTTCCCACAGAACTGTAAGTGGCCTGGTGGTCAGAGCCACATCTGCCCTTCCTTGTGATCTCCAGCAGGGCCCAGCGCATCACAGGTACTCAGCAGATGTCCAGATGACTGGGGGCAACTTTGTGGTTCATCTGGGTGCTGGAAATGTCTGAAGGAAAGAAACCTTAGGTGCTTCTGGACCACAGCTACTGCGAAGCAGTTAAGCTTATTTGCATAGCTAATTAAACAGGCTTACTGCTCAGAAGATCTTTTGTCAATAGGATTAGTTTGGAGGGAGGCGGCAAGGGTCAGGTAAGGGATGGTCCCAAAGAGGGTGCTCCTTCACATTCCCTCTAATTTTGCAAAGTTACTGGGCACATAACTGTCCCCCCATTCCCAGCTACCCTGATCTAAAGTCGAGCCTTGATCCTTTGCAAAACTATCCTTGATAGGTGCCTCCTATCCTTGAATTCAGAACACCAAAAAAAGCAGAACCGGACCTGCACTCTCTTTGCATTAATTCTAAACAGGTTTTTCTCCCACTCTATGCTCCCAAAGGGAAACACAGTGTTTGTTAAGAGTGCAAACTCTACAGCCAGATTTCCTGGGTCTCAGTCCCTTCTCTGCCTCTGACTGGCTGTGTGACTTTTGTAGAGCAAGCTGTTGAATATCTCTCTTCCTCAGCTTCCTCATCTATAACATGATGGGGAAAAGAATACCTACTTCATAGAACTGCAGAGCCGCAGAAGTCAGCTAGGCTTTGGCTTTTATAGCACTAGGAATTGCTCCTGTCTTTTCTAAATTTTACTCTGAAACAGGGTTATGCCACAAAGAAGGATAAAGAATGACCAGTTTCTCTAGAAAGAGAGCCAAACCAATAGTGGTCATTTTCTTGTCAGACGTTCCAGAAATGTGCCTTTAAACTACTCACCCAGTGATCCATGTGGCCTCCAAGGAACTCAGTATCTTTGGAGGAAGAAACGAAAACCAAAAATTGTCCTCTAACTCCATGCACTGGAGGCCGTGAGGTCCCACGGATGCCTGTTCTCGGCTGTTTCCTGGAAAGGATCATTTTGCCTCCACTGAAGAGAGCAGAAGTGGATCCTTGGTAGTACACTGCTCTGCAACTCTGAGCACTCGCCGCCGACTGCGGCAACTCTGAGGCTGGGCGACCATCCCCCGTGCCTTGACTGAGCCTAGAGCAGAGCTTGGGAGCCGAGGGGCCGCGGGAAGCAAGCCAACCCGGCTCCCAGCGGCTGCAGACACCGCCAGGCGGACTACACGCGTGCTCAGGCACCAGCAAGGCGTATGCACCCACATTTTTCTTCTGGAAAGAAACTGATAAATCTGAACTTTGTTGGCATTTTTTCCCTTCTTATTCTTATTTGTTAGGACTGTGCCTTTTGCCATTGGACTACCTGGGGTCAGGGCTTTTCAGGATTTGTGCAGCTAAAGGTCTTAGGCCTTGTTTCAGCTACTTATTAATTAACATGATCATGCCCAGGTGGCTTTACCTCAGCGTCTCCTATGAAATAGTGGCAGTAATACCCACAAGAAAGGGCTGTCAGGAATATTAAAATGAGATATCAGTGAAGGCCCTGGCATATAGGAGATGCTCAGTAAGGAGTGAGTATTGTTATTATTTAAGATTCAGAGGTAACATGAGTCTTGTTCCAAGCTCCTGGGATAGTACAAGTTAAGTTTATGGTGGCACTAAGGTCCTGTTCGGAGAAGGCAATGGCACCCTACTCCAGTACTCTTGCCTGGAAGATCCCACGGATGTAGGAGCCTGGTAAGCTGCGGTCCATGGGGTCGCTAGGAGTCAGACACGACTTAGCGACTTCCCTTTCACTTTTCACTTTCATGCATTGGAGAAGGAAATGGTAACCCACTCCAGTGTTCTTGCCTGGAGAATCCCAGGGACGAGGGAGCCTGGTGGGAGACCGTCTATGGGGTCGCAGAGTCGGAGACAACTGAAGCAACTTAGCAGCAAGGTCCTGTTATGCTTTGGACGTGAAAGGGACCAACTTTGGCAAGGCCACTTCTTTAAGGGTAAGGTACGGTAGAACTCAGGATAATGCAGAGGGAAGCAGAGGCAAGATTTGCAAGGCTGAAGACGGGCCCAAGGGCCAGGTGTGAAAAGCACAGCAAGTGATCAATCTGATTGACCACTTAACTTTTGCTTCATCTCCAGGGGCTATAGCTTCTTTTATGTCAAACAAAAAGCAGAAACTTTAGGCGAAAAGCGTTCGCATCAAGGTGGGAGCTGTGCAGACAGTCTGGACAAAAATATGGAACGCTTCACGAATTTGCGTGTCATCCTTGCGCAGGGGCCATGCTAATCTTCTCTGTATCGTTCCAATTTTAGTATATGTGCTGCCGAAGCGAGCACGGTAAACAAGCCTTCTCAGGAACTATATAAAGCAAAGAATAGAAAAAATTTTACAGTTATGGTGACTAGACTGTGGCCTTTCTTTGAGCTCAAAGTACATAATAAGTTCTGACTTTTTATACCACACATACTGTCATCATATTGTTTGATTATGATTAAGTTTAATAGTCTCTACAACCTTATTATATCATATATGCAAATGAAGGGAACCATGGGAAATTGGCCCTAGACCCGCCCGACCTCTGCGCGCCTAGAGGACTGCGCGGGCACACAAGCTCGGTCACGTGGTGGGCGTTGCTTACGCGCCTCTTGCGCTCCTGCCGGACTGAATGCCCAAGGGTCGGCAGCAGCGCTTGGCGGAGGGGAACGCGGCAGCGCGGTGATCCCCGGACTACTCGTGGCGGCGTGTGCCTCGCGAGAATGCTTTTTTGGGACGAGGGGCCATGGTGCCAAAGAGATCCCCCCAGAAGTGCGGTCCGGAACTCCGAACGGCTGGCGTACCGATGGTCGCGTTGGGACTAGTGACCGCGCGAGGGCTGGAGCCACCGACAGAGACCTGGCAGGGACTGGGCACGGGAAGCTGTGCGCCGCGCGGCTGGGGCTGGGCGCCAGCTCAGGAGGGTCGGAGTGCGCCGCTGCTTGCCGGAACTAGCGCCCCGCCCTTGAAGCCAAGGGAAAGAGGGATTGGCGCGGGGCCGGGCGGGGCCTCTTTGGGGTTCAGGCTTTTCGCAGCGTGGCTCCAGGGTGGTGGCAGTCTGGGAAATATCACCACCCTTTGATCCAGTCCTGGGCCAGGCACTGAATCTGATTGATCAGTCCCACCCCCGCCCAGTTTGTAGGTTAGAAAACGGCTTCTCTAGTTGGTTAAAGTATCAAGACCAAAATTATCCTGTCAGTGGTGAGACAACTGGGGATTTGGATGCAAATCTGGTTTCAAAGACTGATCTTTTATTCTTCACGGTGTAACTCAAGAGAGTCTGCCCTTTTCCTCTTAAACGATGCTCCCAAAGCCTTATCAGCTCAGGTTTTCCTTCCTGCCTTCATTTCTACCAAATATTGAGTATCCATGACGTGAGCACCGGGGCTGCAGGGGTCATGAAGCTTGCGTTCCAACTTGGAGAGAGCATTTTTCAGTGCCCGAGACAGATGGGAAAGAACATGCGGGGATACAGTGTGGCTGAGGAGGGAGGCCACTTAAGTGGGTGGACAGGAAGGAGGTGAGAGTCGAGCTGTCACTTGATGATAGGGATGCAGCCCCGAGAGGACAGGACGCAGAGTCCAGGCAGAGGAACACTCTGGAGTCACCTGAGTCAGTTTCACCCATCTGGGCCAGTGCTTCAGAGGAGGCCGCTGTGGAGGGATCCGGTAGTGGGTGCTCCACGTGGAGCTCTGGCACCGCACTGTGAGCCTAACTGAGCTCTAGCCGAAGCACCTGGTCTGGCCTCTGGGGACTTTGGAGCCCCTCCCCCCTCCACCGTGTTCAGTGAAATGGGAATCAGGTGCAGACAGCCCAACTTCTCATCTGACCTCTCTCTAAATAAGCAGTAAGCAAACACAAACCTCAGAATGCTAATATGGCCTTTATTGAGCGAAAAGAGCTAATTTGGGCAATGATGTTTCCCTCAGACTTACAAAAGGGAATTGCAAATAACCAAAAAGCGTATTAGCATTGATGGGAGATGATGCTAATCTTCAATTAGCAGCCACGTTTTTCTTCATTTATTTAGAGGGAGAGCCTTTTGGACACAGTCGATGCACACACGTGTCACCATGACAGGTACCTCTCATGGGTTCATAACTGCCTTATTGCGGAAACCAGCAGGAGATGGACCAGGCTGATGGACCAAGTTGTTCACTGTTTCTGGCTATATGAGCTTGTGTTATTTTGAGCCAGAGGTGGGTTTTTGTTCTGTTGGGTTTTTTTTTCTTATTGAGCAGCTGTGGTACAGAGGACAGAGATCTGAATTTTAGTTCCCATTCTTCCCTGCACCTGTCTTGGTGACCTTGGCCAACTTTCTGGACCTACCTCTCTGGTTCAGTTTTAACTTCTGCCAAGTGAGGAAAGTGCTCTAGAGACTAACATTTCTGTCTTCTTTTACCTGCTGTGGTTTTTGTAACCAGGTGAATGAAGAATTTTTCAAGACTAATTAGCAAGATGTTAAATTCAACACTAGTTTTGATTTCTGTTTTAGGGGCATGGAAGATCCTGGAAACAGTCCACAGGGGCTCATGTGGACCTAGGGTCTGAGACCTGCTGAACCATAAACCAATTTGCCCCTGCCCTAGCTGGAAGGCCCAGCAAGGAGGGAGAGGGAGATTGGGGGAGGGTGAGCGGTTTCCCTTCTTTTCTTTAAGCTACTGTGGAGACTGTTTCTTAGACACACCCACGCAAACTCACATCCACATTCACAGCCACACTGACACATCCACACCCCTACCTCTGTTCATTCCAGGCAAGAATACTGGAGTGGGTTGCCATTCCGTTCTCCAGGGGATCTTCCTGACCCAGGGATAAAACCCACGCCTCTTGCATTGTAGGCAGATTCTTTACCATCTAAACCACCAGATGGAATTTTTTTCTGTTTTTTTTTTTTTTTTCCTCCTTTACTGAGCTACTGTGGGCACTGTTTTTTACCAGAGGTCTTCAATCCTTTGGGTTTGAGTTACCAGAGGCCCTGATTAAAGTATCGTTACATTGTTTGGGAAGGACAGCATCACATAGACTCATTAACTCCTGTTCACTCAGCTTAGCATGAGTCCTGCCCTTTAAGGTCACCATAGGACCTTCGGATGTATTATTTTATTTTAATGATTCTGAGAGAGAAGCACAGGGGGTTTATTATTCCTGTTTTGCTGATGGGGAATACCTAGGTCTAGAGAGGTAAAGGGGTGCAGTTAGTCCATGATACTGGAATTTGCTCTCGGATCTCTCTGACTCCAAGGGCTAACTGCACCTAGAAGGAACATGGGAATGCAGTTTGAAGGGTTCAAGGAAGCCCTCTCTCAAATCTCTTTCTTTGCTGCCTTAAATTCTGCCATTGACACATCATTATGTTGAGGTGTTGCTACACACACACACACACACACATATTTTGGTTTGGCTGTGGTGGTCTTCATTGCTGCGTGGTTTTCTCTAGTTGCGGTGAGCAGGAGCTACTCGTCGTGGTGGTGGGCTTCTTGTTGCGGGGGCTTCCTGTGCTGCCCTAGGCCCGTGGGCTTCAGTAGTTGTGGTGCAGGGGTTTAGTTGCTCCGTGGCATGTGGGATCTTCCCAGACCGGGGACTGAACCTGTGTCCTCTGCATCGGCAAGTGGATTCTTAACCACTGGACCACCAGGGAAGTCCAAGCTGTTGCTATCTTAAGGCGTCACTGTGATTTTTGTAGGCTCTGAAAGACGGTTCAAAAAGAATTGCCAAGTGCAAGTACAAAGTCAGCCAACTTCTCTGTACCTCTGTCAGTTTCTCTGGGTGTGGATACAGGTCGGGGGAAGGATGACACTTCCTTCGAATCCTCCCTGCGCCAGAGCCCAGACATCACTCTCCCCTGGGTTGTTCTGACAACAGCTTCGGAGCAGGGGGAAAACGGCAATGGCTATGAGCCAAGCAGGGTCATTGTGATGTCCCAAGAATGAGCCTCAGCTCCCTCATCTCTAAAATGGAAGGAATGATTTCCCTGCTTGCTTTGCTGGGTTGTGAGGTCCAGTGAGAAATCCCACTGTAAAGTGGTGTATGGGAAAAGATGGGAGCATGTTCTGGTCAGACACCCATTTGAGCTCCAGGCAGTTAAACACTTCCCTTACCTGGTGAGCCAGGCATTTGTACACAAGGAGCAGACCTACAAAATATGAGCGCCAAGATGAACCATCACATTGTATTAATATTTTCACACCACTTAACTCTCATTAAAATGTACTTTGCTGAATTTAATATGTGATTTCAAATGACACAACATATTAAGTGCTTAATATACTAGAAATTATGAAACTATTATAGTTGATGCCATATGAAATAATTAGACTGAATTAAACTTTAGCAGCCAAGTAAAGACTTCAACTTATAACATTTTAAAGTAGCTTAATCCACTGCTGTAATCCCCAAAATGAACGTCCAGAAATTAGGATTTTTAAGTAAAAATAGAAACTTAATCTGTACTTACACCCAGCTCTTCCAGGATTTGGTGATGAGAAGTATCGTTGCCTTTGGAGATGAGAGACCCTGAGACCCACCCCAGGCCTCTTGCCCTGGGGCCTGGCTGGGGGATGACTCAGGTGGCTGGAGTAAGGCCTTCTGCTGAAGTGGCAGATGGGTCTTTGACCCTGCTTAGCCAGTTAAGTTAAAAATAAAAACAAACCAGGACTTCCCTAGTGGTCCAGTGGTGAAGACTTCCCCTTCTGAGGGCAGAGGGTGTGTATTCCATCTGTCTGGTCAGGGAGTTAAGACCCCAGATGCCTCCTGGCCAAAACATAAAACAGAAGCAATATTGTAACACATTCAGTAAAGAGGTAAAAAAAATTTTAAAAACAAAACAAAGCCGCAAACCCACTTTATTGAACATGATTGAGTGCTTCCTTTATGCCAGCATCTATATGTTTTCTCATTTCATCCTCACGATACACCCGTAGGATATACCACCATTTTCAGAAGAGGAAACTGAGGCTCAGAAAGATTCAGTGAATCATATAAGCCTTTACAGTCAGAATCCATACTGTTTGCTCCTACCTCTCATGCAGCCTCCTTGTTGTTATGTGTTTGTGGGTGTATGTGTGGGTATGTACATTCTCATTTGCATAATGGCTCCCTGACCAAATACATTAACCTGCTATCTGACAGTGACCCAAGGCGTTATCACATTACAGTCATGGAGGGTAGGGACCGTGACTTGAGAGCCTCACTTTGAACAGGGAGGACACAGCCTGGCTAACTCACACAGGAAGCTCTCTGTGAATGTTAGCTGCATTCAAAAAGAGTGAATTCGGGACTTCCCTGGCTGTCCAATAGTTAAGACGTCACTTCCACTTCAGTGGGGGCTGGTTCGATCTCTGGTTGAAGAACTAAGATCCTGCATGCCCAGAGAAACAGCCAAAAAAATAAATAGAGAATGAATTCATTACCTCCTGAGTATCCTAATGTTTACTTACATGTAGCTGTCATAAACAAGACCGCTTCTTAAAGAGGAAGGAATACTTCCTATCACGAGAAGTACTTTAGTTTATAGCCATTTAAGATACTATATCTCAATACTCATACCAGCAGGAAAATACTGATCTAATCGGCTATTTGAAAAATGTAAAGTTGAATGTGGATATCTAAATATATTAAAATTTACTGACCAGAAAAATGATTTTAATGGAAGCAGGAAAAGTTAACTCCGGCCAACAGATGTTTATAATTAACTGAAAATGTGTATTTTCCATTAAGTTTCAAGATTCAGTTGTGCCTCATCTAAGAGAAAACCGGATAACAATGGCTTTAAAGTGACAGGGGTTAATTTCTCTGTTGCATAAATCAAGTTGTCTTTCAAGGTCTGGTCTGATGGCTCCTCTCTGTCACAGAGCCAGGTAAGTTCTTTTATCCTTTAAGGCAACAACTAAGATGGCTGCAGGAGGTTCCAGGTGTCAGGAAAGTGGCAAAGGGTGCCTTTTACTTCCTTGAATAAAATCTGCAGCTAAGAAAGAGGAAGAGAATGGCAATGAATGGGCAAATAGCAGGCACTGGCATATGACCTGGCACTCAGAGGCTGGTCGGTAGTTGTTGCTTTTCCTTTCTGCAGTAGTTTCCCTGGTGGCTCAGACAGTAAAGAATCTGCCTACAATGCAGGAGCCCCGGGTTTGATCCCTGGGGGGTAGGGTGAGGGGGGTCCCATGGAGAAGGAAATGGCAACCTACTCCAGTATTCTTGCCTGGAGAATTCCGTGGACAGAGGAGCCTAGCATCCTACAGTCCTTGGGGTCGCAAACAGTCGGACACGACTGATCGACCAACACTTTCACCTTCCTTTCTGCAGTGCATCAGGAAGGGGAAGGAAGTAATATTCACTAACAGCATATGGGGTTCCTGGGATTATGCTGGACATTGCACCTGATCTCCTTCAGTGATCATGTCCTGTGTGGGCGGCAGGGCAGGCAGGAGGGGATGCTGTGACTTGGTGGGGGGGGGGGAGAGGGATGGGGGCTCTACCTACATGTGGAGGTAGGAAGTTGAAGGAGGGGTGTTGGAATGTTTGCCTAAGAAGCCCAGGGGCTTCGGGAGAAGAAAGAGATTAAATCTCCAATCCTTTTTCTCTGAGATTCAAGTTATTAAAAAATTTCAGGATGGATCTGATGGTACCGACCAAGGAGCAGGAAGGTTAACATTATGCCCTTAAATGATAATAAAATTGCTCTGAGTGTATAAAGTGGAGTAATTCAAAGGTTTAAAAAGAGAACTTAATAGAAAAGTTGGCAAAAGTCTTGAACAGGCACTTTACAAAATGGCAGCTCTAGATGGTTCATGTGAAAATGTGCCCAGTGCCATCAGTCATTAAGGAAATGCAAAATAAACCACCTCACAATTAACCCTGGCAGGCCTGCTAATACCAAGTGCTGGTGAGTGGTAGAGCAGTGGAGATGTGAGACTCTGTGGCTGGGGTAAGAAGAAACTGTGTAGCCACTTTGGAAAACTGTCCACACACCTTGTAAAATTGAAGATAGGGACTTTCCTGGTAGCCCAGTGGCTAAGACTCCATGGTCCCAATGCAGGGGGCCCAGATTTGATCACTGGGCGGGGAACTAGATCCCACATACTGTAACAAAGAACAAACATCCCATGTGCCACACCTAGGACCTAGCACAGCCAAATCAATTTAAAAAATAAATGATTAAAGTTGAAGATAAACTTATGCCGTGAGTCAGTTGATCCACTTCTAGTTACAAACCCTAAAGAAATTCGTGCACACCTGCACCAAGTTACAGGTGAAAGAAAATTCAAAGCAGTGTTATTTGTAATGGCCTCCAAACCAGAAACAACTCAAGTGCCCATCAGCAGCAGAATGGGTAGATACATTGTGATTGACATACAATAGGTGACCACACCGTAATGAAAATGAGTGAACCGTAGTTACATCCAGTGTTAGGCTCAGTGGTATCTCCCCCATCCCACCATATTCGTATAAAGCCCTAACCCCCATACTTCAGAGTGTGACTATATTTAATTACACAGGCAATCAAGTTCAAATGAGGTCATATGGGCCAGCGTCCATCCAGTACGGCTGATGTCCTTATAGAACGAGGGTATCTGGACACAGACTCGTACAGAGGAAAGATGAAATGAAGACACAGGGAGAAGCCAACCATCTCTCGCCTAAGCCAGAAAGGAACCTGGAACACAGCCTTCCCTCGCAGCCCTCAGAAGGAAGTAACCTTGCTGACACCTTGCTCTCAGACTTCTAGCCTCTTCAACTAGGAGAAAATAAATTTATTTTGTTTAAGCCAGCCAACCAGCCTTGTAGTTCTTTGTTATGGAAGCCCCAATAAACAAATATACTTGGCAACATGGATGAATCTTGTGAACATGATGTTGAGTGAAAGAAGTAAGACAAGAATATATACAAAATTATGTTAATACCATTTCAGTGGAGTTCAAAATTAGGCAAAACTGTATTGTTTAGGAATACAAATATAGACTGTACAAAATGATAAGGAAGGGATTACTGTGAACGATAAGAACATGGAAAGGAACACATGAAGTCTTCTGGGATGGTGGCTAAATATTTTGTTCTCTTGGGCACCAGTTAAAGTGTTCTTTCTAAAATTATTCACTGAATTGAAACTTTGTTTATAATAAACTTCCCAGTGCTTATTTATAATAAAATGTTGTAAAAGCAGGAAGGAGAAGGAGGTAGGGGAGGAGGAAGGAGAAGGGGGGAAAGAGGGCAAGAAGAACCCATGGGCTGACTTCTTACCAAGTGAGTTTACCTAAAGATCTGCCACCACAGCTGTCTGTGAGTGGAGAGTCTGAGGGTCAGGGGCTGCTTCTGAATTCGTCACCAGAGCCTAGAACCTCACACCCTTCCCGAGAGGAGTCTTAGGAGCTTTGTAACCTAGGGAAAGCCACTACACTTCTCTGAGGTTTGTTTCCTTTTTGGCCTCCCAGCACTGACATGTGGGAATCTTAGTTCCCTGACCAGGAATTGAGTCCGCACCCCTGCATGGGAAGCGTGGAGTCTTAACCACTGGACCACCAGGGAAGGCATCTGAGGTTTGTTTCTTCATCTTTAGGCTGCGTAAGCCTCACTAAAACGCAGTGAGGCTCTTCTCTTGCTAAGTCGGGTCTCTGCTCAGATGTCACAGCTTCCGGGAGGCCTTGCCTGACCACTTCTTGACAGTGGCACTTCCTTTTATTCTTTTCCCCTTTATTTTTCTTCATAGTACTTAATACTGGTGATAGGTATCTATCACTGAAATTATGTCAAATATTTGTTTCTTTGTTCACCAGGAGTATTTTTGTCTTGTTTTTGTCTTGTTTACCACTGTATCCCCAGTGCCTAAACAGTGTGTGGCACAGAATAGGTGCTCAGTAAGTATTTGCAGAATAACAAAGACTAGGTAAGACAATGCTCTTAGTGCCTGCCCCGTGAAGCTATCAATAAATCCTGGGCTCTGCTTCTCCCTCCTTTAGCTGAGACTTTTACCCACGTTTCCTGGGGCTGGACTCAACCAGCCTCCTCTCCAACCAGTGACTGAGAAAAGACCCAAAACTCACCCTCCTGACTGTTAGCAACGTCTCATCTTAGGTAACATCAGAAACCTCGTATGCTCAGGGCTGGGGTCTCCTGTACCTCACCCTGTGTCACCGCTTTCCCCTGAACCCAGTGTGATCCATTTCATCTGCCCCCTCCCCACACCCCTTCTGTGGGTCCCAGCTGGAGGAAGGGGGTGGAGGGTAGGTGGACCTTCCCCTCCAAGGGGCTCAGCTGCCCCAGGATGACCCGGCCCTGAATACTGAAGGCACTTGGGGTGTGTGGGTATTTTCTTCTGTCTATAGTTACTACTGTGGGCTCAGAGAGAGGCCTTGCAGACTCCCCATAAAGACTTCTCTCATTCCTGCACCAGCATTAATTGCTCCCTCCTCCCCGTCCTGGCTACGTGGCATCTATATTTAGCATTTATTTCCTTCTGTCCTGTGTTAGAGTTAGCTGTGTGCTTGCTTGCCTCCCTGCCCCCTCCCCAGGCCATGAACACCTCCCCAAGGCGTGGGGCCAGGCTTTGTTCATTATTGTGCTCCAGGTGGATGGCACAACACCTGAGGTTCAGCTGACAGTTTTTAAAAAGGGCCTCCTATTGAAATAAGAGATCAGGACTGTGAAGAAGGCTGAGCGCCGAAGAATTGATGCTTTTGAACTGTGGTGTTGGAGAAGACTCTTGAGAGGCCCTTGGACTGCAAGGAGATCCAACCAGTCCATTCTGAAGGAGATCAACCCTGGGATTTCTTTGGAAGGAAAGATGCTAAAGCTGAAACTCCAGTACTTTGGCCACCTCATGCGAAGAGTTGATTCGTTGGAAAAGACTTTGATGCTGGGAGGGATAGGGGGCAGGAGGAGAAGGGAACAACCGAGGATGAGATGGCTGGATGGCATCACGGACTCGATGGATGTGAGTCTGAGT
>SJYV01005072.1:189172-230739 GCA_006410875.1 Neotragus pygmaeus | reverse complement strand
AAGGCGATGGCACCCCACTCCAGTACTCTTGCCTGGAAAATCCCATGGACAGAGGAGCCTTGTAGGCTGCAGTCCATGGGGTTGCGAAGAGTTGGACACGACTGAGCAACTTCACTTTCACTTTTTACTTTCTTGCATTGGAGAAGGAAATGGCAACCCACTCCAGTGTTCTTGCCTGGAGAATCCCAGGGACGGGGGAGCCTGGTGGGCTGCCGTCTGTAGGGTCACACACAAAGTCGGACACGACTGAAGCCACTTAGCAGTAGCAGTAGACTCCTCTATAGAACAGAAAAAAGGAAGTATTTCAATATGCTCCAGGAGGCTATTCAATAACAAAACAGAGGATAATAAGAATAAAAGTCATTTCCTCAACCTCCTAAATATATAGAGATGGCACAATCTTAAAGAAAAAAGCAACAAATAAAATTCAAGTTATTTAAACAGATACACCAAGATCAACTTGATTTATTCAAGAGTGCAATGAAAGTCATTGTGAAAAACAAAGAAAAGGTCCTCAAAAAATTAACTATATAATTACCATGTGGTCCAGTAATTCCACTTCTGAGTACATAACACAAGAACTAAAAACAGGGACAAAAGTTATTTATTTATGCAATCATATTCAAAGCAGCATTATTCACAGTAGTCAAAAAATGGAACCAATCAAGAGTCCTTCAAAGGATGAGTGGCTAAAAAATATGAGAGATACATATAAACACAAGAGATTATTCAGCTTTGTGCTCAGTTGCTCATTCATGTCTGACTCTTTGTGGTCCCAAGGACTGTAGTCCACTCTGCTCCCATGTCCAAAAAGTTTTCCAGGCAAGAATACTGGAGTGGGGTGCCATTTCCTACTCCAGGATTCAGCCTTAAAAAGGAAGGAAAATATAACACATGTTACCACATGGACGAACCTTGAAGATATGCTAAGTGAAATAAGCCAGTCACAGAAAGACCAATATTGTGTGAATCCCCTTATGTGAGGTACCTAAATACTCAAATTCAGAGAGAAACAAAGTAGACAGTTATTGCCAAGGCTGGGGTGGGGAAGGGAAAGGGAGGAGAATAGAGAAATGGTGTTTAATGAGTAGAGTTTCAGTTCTGAAAGATGGAAAAAAATTTGTTGTACTTGAAGCTATCAAGATGACTATGAAGGAGTAATGAGAAATATCCACCAGGTAGGCCTTTCAGTACGATTCCAACACTCTAATAACTTGGGGAATGAAGTGCTTTTCTAGGTTAGCAGAGCGAGATAATTATGACCCCTAATTTAGATTCTCTTGCTTTTTCCATGATCCAGCAGATGTTGGCAATGTCATCTCTGCTTCCTCTGCCTTTTCTAAAACCAGCTTGAATATCAAAGAGTTCACGGTTCATGTATTGCTGAAGCCTGGCTTGGAGAATTTTAAGCATTACTTTACTAGCATGTGANCAGTCAAAGGCTTTGGCATAGTCAATAAAGCAGAAATAGATGTTTTTCTGGAACTCTCTTGCTTTTTCCATAATCCAGCGGATGTTGGCAAGTTGATCTCTGGTTCCTCTGCCTTTTGTAAAACCAGCTTGAACAGGGAGTTCACGGTTCATGTATTGCTGAAGCCCGGCTTGGAGAATTTTGAGCATTACTTTACTAGCATGTGAGATGAGTGCAATTGTGCGGTAGTTTGAACATTCTTTGGCATTGCCTTTCTTTGGAATTGGAATGAAAACTGACCTTTTCCAGTCCTGTGGCCACTGCTGAGCTTTCCAAATTTGCTGGCATATTGAGTTCAGCACTTTCACAGCATCATCTTTCATGATTTGAAACAGCTCACTTATATAAGCTCCTCCATCCATGGGATTCTCCAGGCAGGAATACTGGAGTGCGTTGCCATTTCATTCTCCAGGGAATAGTCCCAACCCAGGAATCGAACCCAGGTCTCCCGCATTGCAGGCAGACACTTTAACCTCTGAGCCACCAGAGAAGCCCTTGATAAAAAGTAATACCTCTTTATTAAAGAGTTAGAAAGTACAAAAGAGTATGAAGAAATTCATCAGAACCCCCTTCTTCCCTAAAGAAGAAGGGAAACACTGGTGTCTGTCTAGTTGGTTTCTTTCTCTACAAAATGTGAACACCAGTATTAACTGTAGAGGAACGTGGAGAAGATTGAGGGACAGGATGTATATAATAGCTAACGTTCCAGAAGCGTTGGCCATATATATATAACAAAATTAGCACCACTGTATATATTTTTATATGCTGCTGTTTTCACTTATAATGTTGCTTCATGAACAGTTTCTCATGTCAACTTTTATTTTAAAATTATATTTTTAGTGACTGCACAAAATTTCATTATATTTAAGTACAGTTTATTTAACCTGTCCCCGATTGTTGAACCTTTAGTTTCCAATTTTTGCTATTAAAATAACAGTGAGATTAACATCTTTAAACATCTCTCCTTGTCAGCATTTCTGATTACTTCCTTAGATGGATTTCTGGAGGTAGGATTACTGGGACAAAGAGTGCAAATATTTTTCAGGCTTTTGATTCAGGTTACCAAATTGCTTCCCAGAAAGATCTTGCCAATTTACACTCCCACCTGCAGTGTGTGAGAATGCCTGTCCCACGGCACACAAAGGAGGGATTTTTTGGGGATGGGTGAGATTTGATTATGTTGCTCGTCTGAGGAGAAGGAGCCCTGTAGTGAGGGAGGGTTTCAATTTCAGGAGAGAGAGGGTGTCTAAAGGAGTGAGGTCACTGGGAGAGAGGGATGGGGTTTTGAAGCACATTTACAGGAATTATCTTGGATTTAAGAAGGGACATCTCGTTCTCTGAGACGAGTAGAAAGAGGTGTGATTGGCTTCGGATATGTAGTCACTGTAAGTAAGGTGAGACGCAGGAGAGCTAGATTCTAGGAGTCCCCTCGGCTCAATAAAGTAGGAGGCTGAGTCATTTATTCAAATGTGAGAGGTGAGGGCCAAGGAGGAGACTTGAGGTGGGGCTGAGGGATGCCTTATCCTTTTGCTTCCAGAGAGTAAACAGGGTAACAGTCTGGTTGAAATGGATGACCTTGAGTTTGTGAGGGCAACATTCTTTAAAAAATTTTTTTTGCCACATTGGGTCTTTGTTGCTTGGTGCAGGCTTTTTCTAGTTGCAGTGAGTGAGAGCTACGCTTCACTGTGGTGCGTGGGCTTCTCATTGTGGTGACTTCTCTTGTTGCAGAGCACAGGCTTCAATAGCTGTGACACATGGTCTTAGTTGCTCCACAGCATGAAGAATCTTCCTGGACCAGGGATCAAACCCTTGTCCCCTGGTGGCACCATTCTTAAGCGCTGTGTGTACTTTATAGCATGCAGCCACCTGGGGAAAGAAAAAGTTGTACACTTACTAATTTAAACCAAATCTTCCAAAACATGTGGTAAACGGTAGAAGACAATGAGGCTGGAGGAATCATGGTAGTAAAAATTTTATGTACTTCTGGAGTTGTGCCAAACTTTAAGAAATGGTTAATTCCTATTTTGTATAAGTTTTTCCAAAAAAATTAGAAAGAGCAAAAGCTGCCTAGATCATTTTATGAAACCGGTGTAATCTTGGTTCCAAAATCAGTAAAGACACAACAATAAATGAAAAGAATAGGCTTGTTTCTACTGATTTAACTTTTAAATTCTATATAAAATATCAGCTAAGTAACCCAGTCATATATTTTTTAAAATATATTTTGATCAAGTAGGGTTTATCCCAGGAATTTCAGTTTGGTTCAGCACCAGAAATCACCCCATGAATAAAGGGGGGAAAAACATATAATTATCTCAATTGTTGAAGAAAAAGCATTTGATAAAGCTTATTACCTATTTATAATCCAATAACTTAGCAAACTGGATATACAAGAGACTTTTTTAACTTGGTATGGGTGGTATATCAAAAAACTTAAAGCAAACATTATTAAATATCATACTTAATAAAGAGACTTTAAGTGTATTCTTTTT
Organism: Neotragus pygmaeus; assembly: GCA_006410875.1. Taxonomy (NCBI): domain Eukaryota; kingdom Metazoa; phylum Chordata; class Mammalia; order Artiodactyla; family Bovidae; genus Neotragus; species Neotragus pygmaeus. Next base: position 226,776 of record SJYV01005072.1, on the reverse strand, counting down.
AAGATCTGGAAAAAAATAAGGAATCCAACTCTACTGCTAAGATTCAGCATGTAATAAGGGAAGTTCTAGAAAAAGCTAATTAAAAAGGAAGAACAAGAGAAGCATTAACAGAGATAAAACAATCATCATGTCGTACACCCGGAAGAAACTAAAGCTAAAAAAGACACATGTACACCATTGTTCACTGCAGCATTATTTACAACAGCCAAGACATGGACTCAACTTAGATGTCCATTCACAGATGAACGGATAAAGAAGCTGTGATACATATACACAATGGAATACTACTCGGCCATTAAAAGGAATACATTTGAGCCAGTTCTAATGAGGTGGATGAACCTAGAGTCTATTATACAAAGTGAAGTAAATCAGAGAAAAACAAATATTGTATATAAATGCATGTGTATGGAATCTAGAAGGATGATCCTGAGCCATCTGTCTGCAGAGCAGCAGGGAGATGCAGACACAGAGAACAGAGTTCTGGGGGGCGGGGGTGGGGAGAGGGTGAGACAAATGGAGGGAGCAGCACGGATGCATACACACTGACAGAGGTAAATAGGCCAAGGGGGATTTGCTGCAGACTCAGGGACTCAAACTGGGGCTCTGTAATAGTCTAGATGGGGGGGAATGGGTGGTTGGTGGGAGGGAGATTCAAGAGGGAGGGGACATATGTACACCTAATTCATGTTGATACATGACAGAAATCAAACCAATATTGTAAAGCAATCATCAACCAATTAAAAATAAATATATTTTTTAAATTATCATATTGAATTAATAAAGAAGAATGGAGATATATCTATATCTCATATATATGAGAAAGAGATATGATATATTTCACATCTTCTTTAATAGAATACTATTCAGCAATTTTTAAACGGCTGAATGAAGTAAGGCCATTTGCAGAAACATGGGGGGACCCAGAAATTATCACACTAAGTGAGTTAAGTCAGAAAGAGAAAAACAAACACCATATGACATCACTTATATGTGGAACCTAAAATATGATGCAAATAATGCAAATGAACTTATTTACAAAACAGAAGCAGATTCACAGTCATGGAAAACAAACTTACCATTACCAGAGGGGAAAAGGGTAGAAGATGGATAAATTGCCTTGAAAAACAAAGAGTAAAGAGAAGCAACAGACTGACTCTTAAGAGAACTTCTATTAAGAGAATTCAGTAAAATCTCTAGATATATTAACCTAAAATATAAAACTATACCATTTCTCTTCACCAGCAGTAACTAACTTCTGATTACAATGGCAGCAAAAGAGCCTGTACAATACCTAGGAATGAACTTAACCAAGAACATACAAGAAAACCTATGAAGAAAACCTTAAAACTCTAATAAAGGATATATAAATTAACCTTAAGAAATTGAGGGAGATTTTATGCTCATGAATAGAATGACAATACTAGATAAGAGTCAGTTCTTCATGAATTAATTTCTATATGCAATGAAATCCCAATAAAATTTCAGATATGTTTTCCAGGAACTTGATAAACTCATTCTAAAATTTATATGGATGAACAGGATTAAGTCAGCCTTACAAGAGTGAACAACAGCATGCTACAAAGTCATGTAAAAAGCCAGACAGGAAAAGCAAAACAAAGAATATTTTGCATAAAAACAGACCAATGGAGCATAGGAAAGAACAGAAAACCCAAAATCAGACCATGATGTGAGGCATTACACATAAATGAAGAAGGGGCAGGTTAACCATCTTACTTGATGGAGAAAAATGAAATGGGATTCCTGCCTGACACCACATAAAAATGTACACTGTAAATGACAAAAGACTTCAATGTGAAAAGTAAAACTCTGAAGTTAATAATTGAAGAAAGTATAAAAGAGTATCTTGGAACTTGGGTTGAGAGAGGAACTCCTTATACAAAACCTCAAAAGGACAAACCAGAAGGAAAAAAATGGATTAATTTGTTGATGTCAAAATTAAGGATTTCTGTTCAAAAGAGGATACCATGGACAATAGGTGATATAATGGGAGCAGATATTTATAAAACCTAAAAATGATAATGAATTACTCTGAAGAATATACAAGTCATGCAAACCAAAAAGTAAGAGACTTCAGTTTCCAACTGGGCAAGTAAGGAGATTGAAAGTCTGTTTGTTCAGGAAAAACTGAACAAACAGAATAAACAACTCTCCTTGGACCTGTCAGAGAACTTAGGACACAGGGCAAACCATTGCTTCAAAAAGTGAAGACACAGACATGTGGATACTCACAACTTACCGGAGCAAAAATTCAGAGACAGAAACCTCCCTGAGAGCCAGCAGTGGGAGAGGCAAGCCTCAGCTGTGCCTAGTGAGTTGCTGGAGGTTCCATATGGACAAGTCTGAGATGTAAAACTCCAGGAGGGGCCAGTCTTATAGAGACATCTAAACTTTTGTGAGTTTTACCTCTAGGAGCTCGACCAGGTTCTCACAGCAAATGCCATGCTTCCAGCAGGGGGAGACAAAAAGCAACCATTTTGAAATATATCTGAAGGTTCCATTCTTCCTAATACCCCAGAAGAGGCTGTTTTACCCGAGTGTAATCTGCTGGGGTTTTAGCAGAGTCTAACCAACGTGGGGCAAGGAAAACCCCAACTCCAGCCAGCTCTAGCTGTCCTGTGTAATTGAACAGGGGAAAAAGACTGAGAAGCTCTTGTAAAGTTCACAATCCAGAGGTACAGGCTCACTAAGAAAGTGAGACCTGGACTTCCCTGGCGGTTCAGTGGTTAAGAGTCTGCCTGCCAGTGCAGGGCACACAGGTTTGATCTCTGATGCTAGAACTAAGATCCTTCCTGTCCCAGAGCATTTGAGCACATGCACCACAACTACTGAAGCCTGCGTGCTGTGGAGTCCATGCTCTGCAACAAGAGAAGCCACCCCAGTGAGAAGCCTGCACACCACAACAAGAGTCACCCCTGCTCGCTGCAACTGGAGAAAGCCCACGTGCTGCGGTGAAGACCCAGTGCAGCCTTAAGTTAAAAAGCAAAAACAAAATACTAAGACCTTCTCATAGGACTCTAGGACTCTCCTTCCCATTCCCCCTTTTACCTAATAATGACAGGCTTATTTATTGCAGTTTCTTGTATCCAGTACATCATGAGTGACTTTCCAAAAAATTATACTGCATGCTCAGAGGCAAAAAAAAAAAAAAAAATTGAAGAGACAGAGCAAGTATAGAACCAGACTCAGATCTGGCAGAGCTGTTGGAATTATCAGACTAGGTTTTAAAATAACTATGATTACCATACTAAGGGCACTTAGATGGATAAAATAAACAACGTGCAAGAACAGATGGGCAATACAAGCAGAGAGAGAGAAATTCTAAAAAGGAATCCAAAAGAAGTACTAGAGATCAAAAACACTTTAACAGAAATGAAGAATGCCTTTGGGGACTTCGCTTGTGGTCCAGGGGTTAAGAATTTGCCTTGCAATTCGGATTCGATCCCTGGCTGGGGAACTAAGATCCCACATGCTGCGGGCAACTAAGCCCACATACCACAGAAGAGAGCCCACACACTCCAACCAGTGAGCCCGCATGCTCTGGAGACAATGCTCTGCAACAATAGAGGTCCCCACGTGCCGCAACAAAGACCCCGCACAGTCAAGACTGGACGTGGTTGCGGAAAGAATCTCTGAACCTGAGGATATGTCTATTGAAACTTACACAACTGAAAAGCAAAGAGAAACATGACTGGAATAAAGCAGAACAGGATGTCCAAGGACTGTGGGACAACTACAAGAGGTGTGTCATTGTTGTTTAGTCACTAATTGTGTCTGACTCTTTAGCAACCCCATGGATGCCTGTCAGGCTTCTCTGTCTATGGGATTTCCTAGGCAAGAATACTGGAGTGAGTTGCCATTTCTTTCTCCAGGGGTTCTTCCTAACCCAGGAATCAAACCCTCATCTCCTGCATTGGCAGGTGAATTCTTTACCACTGAATCCCCAGGGAAATCCCACAAAAGGTGTAACATACACATAATAGGAATTATAAAAAATGAGAGAAAGAAATGGAAGAAATATTTGAAGCAATAATGGCTGAAAATTTCCCCAAATTAAAATCAGACACCAAAACACAGATCCAAGAAGCTCAGAGAATACTAAGTAAGAACAACAACAAACAAACCTACATGCCTAAGCATATTATCTTCATACTGGAGAAAGTCAAAGGTAAATAAAAAATATTGAAAGAAACCTCTACAAAGGAACAAAGATCAGAATTACATCTGACTTCTCAGAAATTATGCAAGTAAGAAGAGAGTGCAATGAAATATTTCAAGTCCTGAGAGGAAAAAAAACCTCATCAACTTAGAATTCTGTATTCTTAGAAATTATCCTTCCAAAGTGAAGGAAAAATAAAGACTTTTTCAGCCAAGCGAAAATTAAAGGAATTTGTTGCCAGTAAACCAGTCCTGTAAGAAATGTTAAAAGTTCTTCAGGGAGAAAGTGAATGTGTTAGTTGCTCAGTTGTATCCCACTCTTTCTGACCCCACCAGGCTCCTCTGTCCATGAAATTTTCTGTAGGTCAGAAACTTAGACCTACAGAAAGAAAGAAAGAGTGTTAGAGAAGGAATAAGTGATGGTAAAATTAAACAGTTTTCATTTTCTTATTCTTGACTGAGCTAACGTGTATGTGCATGCATGCTAAGTCACTTCCATCGTGTTCAACTTTGTGTGACCCTATGGACTGTACCCTGCCAGGCTCCTCTGTCCTGGGATTTTTCAGGCAAGAATACTGGAGTGGATGGCCATGCCCTCCTCCAGAGGATCTTACCAGCCCAGGGATCAAACCCACATTTCTTATGTCTCCTGAACAGGCAGGTGGGTTCTTTACCACTAGCACCACCTGGGAAGTCCCCCCAACATGTACCAGTTTGCTCAAAATTATAACAGCAGTTATGTACTCATTGATTATAGCTTATGTATAAGTGAGATGAATGACAGTAATAATCCAAGGGATGGGGAGAAGGAATTAAGAATAGTTGGCTAGTACGAAGTACTTGCAGTACCTATGAAGTGGTGTAGGGACATTTGAAAATGAACTTAGATTAGTCAAAGTGTGTATTGCAAACTCTAGATAACCTCTAAAAAAAGTTTAAAAAGAAGCATAACTAATATGCTAAGAAAAGAGAGAAAATGGAATCATTTAAAAATGTTCAATTACAACCACAAAAGGCAGACAAAAATTAGAGGACAAAAAACTAGGGTAACATATAGAAAACAGTAGCAAATATAGTACATACTAATCCAACTATATCAACAATCATTTCAAATGTCAATGATCTAAATATACGAACTGATAGACAGAAAGTGTCAGAATGGATTAAAAAATATGACCCAATTATGCTGCTTATAAGAAACACACTTTAAATATAATGGCATAAACAGTTTAAAAGTAAAGGAATGGAGAAAGCTATACCATGATAGCATCAATTAGGAGAAAGCAGAGAAGGGCATGGCAACCCACTCCAGCATTCTTACCTGGAGAATCCCATGGACAGAGGAGCCTGGTGGACTCCAGTCCATGGGGTTGCAAAGAGTCGGACACGACTGAGCGACCACCACTGTTATATTAATTTCAGACAGAGGAGCCAACAGAGCAAGGAAAGTTATCAAGGATAAAGAGAGGCATTATATGATCAAAGGATCAATTTTCCAAAAAGACCTAACAATCCTTAACAAATATGCACCTAACTGTAGACCATCAATACATCTGAGGCAAAGCTGATAGGACTGCACGAAGTAATAGATGAGTCTACTATCATACTTGGAGACTTCATCATCCCTATTAGAAACAGACAGACTGACCAGGCAGAAAATCCATGAGGATATAGTTGAACGCAAAATATATCAATCAAGTGGGTATAATCGATGTCTATCCAACAACTTCAGAATATGCATTCTTCTCAAGTTCATACGGAACATTTACCAAGACTGGCCACATTCTGGGCCATAAAACACACCTTAACAAACTTAAAACAGAGATCATACAATGTCTGCCCTCAGATCACAGTGGAATTAAACTAGAAATCAATAACAAAGATAACTGGAAAATCCCAAGATAATTGAACATTATATGACACATGGGTCAAAGAAGAAGTCTCAAGAGAAAATTTAAACTATTTGGAACTAAATGAAAATACAACTAATCAAAAGTTGTGTAATGCAGCAAAGTGGTGCTTAGAGCAGTGCTTGTAGCATTGATGTGTGTGTTAGAAAAGAAGAAAGATTTAAAATCCATGATATAAGCTTCCATCTTGGGAAACTAGAACAGAGAGAGCAAATTAAATTCCAAGTAAGTGAAATGTAGCAGGCCCTATAGAAAAAAATGGGTGAAGTTTATCAACAGGCAATTTGTAAAAGTGGTCACGCAAACAGGCAAATGAATAGAATTATTAAGAATTAGAACCATCAATAATGAGAAGTTAACTTAGGACAACAATGAAATATCACCTTCCACTTAGACTGGTAAACATTGTTGTTCAGTCGCTAAGTTGGGGCTGACTCTTTGCAACCCCATGGACTGCAACACTCCAGGCTTCCCTCTCCTTCACTATCTTCTGGAGTTCGCCTAAACTCATGCCCATTGATTCAGTGAAGACTGGAGAAGACTCTTGAGAATCCCCTGGACAGCAAAGAGATCAAACCAATCAATAAGGAAATCAACCCTGAATACCCCGTTCCCCCTCCCTCCTTCCCCACCACCCTCAGGTGCCTCCTATTGGTGCTTCAGCCCTGACCTCTGGGAAGAGCAGGTCTTAGGGTCATCAAGGGCTTGGAAACCAGCGAGCCCTGGACCTGTCTCCTGGACAGGGCAGACACGCCTTGGTGCCGGCTACACTCTTCCCGGCACTGAGGTGCCGGCTGGTGCTATGTCCCAACAGCCATAGCAGGGAGGGGGAATTGGGAAACTGAGGGGGTAGATAAAAGAATTTTGAGATCGGATTTCTCTTATCCTTTCCCCAGCTGTGTCCCCTCTGGTTATTTATTTACTTGCTGCTAAGTCACTTCAGTCGTGTTAGAGCCCTGATTTTTAATAAATCCTGAATTGTATTTATTAAAACAAAACAAAAAAGGAAGGCATTGGAAGGACTGATGTTGATGCTCCAATTCTCCAATTCTTGGGCCTTTTGATGTGAAGAGCCAACTCATTGGGATAGACCCTGATGCTGGGAAAGATTGAAGGCAAAAGAAGAAGAGGGCAATAGAGGATGAGATGGTTGGATGGCAAACACTGGAAAGCTGGAAAATGCCAAGAGTTGCAGGCATGTAGAGACGTGAGCTCTTTCATGTGCTGCTGGTGGCAGTGCAGAACAGTCAGCCTTTCTGGAGAGCAGTCTGGCACCACACAGACAAATTATCAATGGATATATGCATAGTCTAGGACCCACCAAGTCAACTCTTGGGTGGATATCCCAAACAAATGATCATATAGGTCCATTAGAGAATATGGATTAGAATGTTCACTGCTGTGTCTTCTCTGAGAGTGGGCAATCATAGACATCCATAGTCCATCTGTAGAGGAGTAGCTGAGTAAAATGTGGAAGATGCACACGATCTGTGTATTGTGCAGCAGTCAGAGAAGCAAGGGATTAGTTGCATACCTACCGACACAATGGACTTTAAAAACAGTGCTGAGTGACAAAAGTAAAAAGCAGAGTGAGATAAACAACTCAATAACATTCTCGTCAAGGTGGCTCAGATGGTACAGAATCTGCCTGCAATGCAGGAGACTCAGGTTGAATCCCTGGGTTGGGAAGATCCCCTGGAGAAGGAAATGGCAACCCACTCCAGTATTCTTGCCTAGAGAATTCTATGGACAGAGGAGCCTGGCGGGCTACAGTCCAAGGGGTTGCAAAGAGTNTGAGGCATCAAAGTTAAATAATGCAACCACAATACAGCTGGAATTATCCTAGTGATGTCTGAGTGCACAGAGACACCAAATAAATCATCAACAGTTCTGCAGTGAGGTGGAATGGGGGTTAGCCTGTCCATTTTATACAAATAAATGCATTCTTGATACTTGAATACGTAAAGAAAGATTCTTTGTGCTTCCTGAATAAGGAGGACAGATAATCACTATAAATACTCCTCTAGAGATGATCCACTAGGGTGCTGGAAGATTGTTTCCCTTTTCTTCTCATATGCAAAGTGCTACTAGATAAGTGGATACTGTGCTTTTGGTCTGATGTGCTTTCGCATCCAGGAAAACTTACACATTAAAATTTTTTAAGTAGCAAGTTCTGTGCCCAGGAAAATTTAGAGTAGGGAACAGTTAGATGGAAAGGGTTGAAAGGAAAGCCTAGATCAAAAGAAAGGGAAGGCAGTGTTTACCTAAGTGACTGGGGTATTCCCATTTCCAAATAAAAATTTTGTTTAGGTGAGGAGCCACAAATAGACCAGTGGAGACTCATTTTTCAAGAACCAATTATCCATCTAAGCACTGTTTTAGATGCTGTGGGGAAATGTCATCATCTTGCCTTTGTGTAGTCTACATTATTATTAAGGAAAGAAAACTAAAGCACTTAAAATGATGAGCAAGAAGCTCTGACCACAAGTCTGAAAGTTCAAGAAGAGTGGAAGAGAATAAGCACCTTCCTGCCCCGAGTTTCCTGAGAAAGCAGAGGGCTTTTGGAAACACCCCCTCAGGAGCCTGAAGATGGTCTTTTGGGACTTGGCCTGTAGAGAAAATCAGGCCCTGGTCTACGGGGCTTCCTCTCAACCAGTTTCACTGCCTGCCTCCCATGCATACGCAGAAGGCAAATAGCTCTGTGGCCTACTTGATTAAATGCTTCATCAGGCAAGCCTTCCCCTGGGAATGGTACACAGCATTTTATTGCCTTTCAAGGCAGTTGTTTCTCATTGTATAGATGTGCCTGAGTGGATAAATAATCCAGAGTTCCAATGCCAAAGGCTAATTTGCCCTGGCTTGGGAAATATCTGTGTTTTTGAACCCCTAAGCGACATGAATTATACTGATAGCTTTGCATATTTCTGGCTGACCACCAAGAGCCCCCCTTCCAGAAGGATGGGAAAGTTGCCGGATGAAGTTTTCTCACAGAATTTACCACTGACTGTAAAGTGAAATGGCTACAGTGAACCCTCATCTCTCCTCATGCAGTCTTAATTGGGTTGGCAATGTGTGTAATTACATGATGGCAGGAGAAGCCTGTGATGCTGAGTGAAGGACTGGCTCTTTGGGCAATTTGCAGACAGCCTCAAAAATCGTCACTTTGTGAAAGCTCCGACCACCAGTGAACTCATCTGAGTAGAGGTACATTTGGCTTTGCTTGGACTTAGATGGCTTTCAAAATGCAGTGCTTTCATGCCCTTGGAAAGAGAAACTTTTAAAAAGTGAATGCTTGCTGGTTAAGGGGATTTTAATCTCTCTTTCAAATGCTGTTACTAAAGTTCAAAGCACATGAGCCTCTATCAATGGGTTGAAAACCACTGTAATGCCACACTTATCCAATTTGCAAGGATGTTAGCTTAAAACATTTTTTTTTTCTCTCAAGGGAAAAAAAAGGAGCTTCATAGAGAGCCTACCCAGGAGTAAATTATAAAGATCTCTCACGAACATTAGAGCTACATAAACTTAAGTGTAATTACCACCTTGGTAGGAAAAAGGAGTCTTTATTTTTTTACCTTTTCACCAAAAAACTATCCACTCTCAAAAGTTCATGAAAGGTCATTGGAAGAATCTAACCTCTATTTTATGCCAACTACTAAAGCTAAATTATATATATTTTCAAAGCTTCTTCACAAATGTCAATTTCCAATCCAATCATCAGTGAAACCCCAAGTCAGTGTCAAATGCTTGTAAATAATATTGAAGTTCTTTAGTTGGACACCTTTTACCTGAGATAGATTTTATTATTTTCTCCTCTGATTCTTCATAAGTAGAGAGGAGCTAAAGGAGAAACTGATCCTGCAAAAATAAGCCTTGAAAAATGCTTTGGTTTTTCTAAAAATGAATGAACTAGATCCTTTCCGTGAGTACAGTCCCTTAGGAGAGTGTGTTACATGTTTGAAATCTCTACGAATTTTACTCAGAATCCTGAGTATCATTTAGTAAGTATGGGCTTTTAAGGACTCTTGGTCTATATTTTCTTTTATCTACATTATTAGGAAATGGTGATATTGCTCAAAGTAGTGGGAGAGAGCTGAATGTTCTTGAACAGCAAAGGTCAGTATTGTGCAACAGAGGAATTTGTTTGTAAAACCCTTTCTGAGACTGCTCTTTTTTTCAGCTAGTTCTCTTGCTAACATGTAATTCAATACCTTCTAGGAACAATTTTATGCTAAAAGAAGCATGTTTTGTATGTATCCATCCTTGTTTTCTCATTTGCTTAGAAAGACTTTTGCTTGTTAGTTGAAAGCAGCCAGGGAGACTAGGACTATTATTCAATCTGTCCCCTCCTCAAGGCTAGACCTCTAGGTAGAACCTCTGGGTTTAGGGGCTCTCCTGTGCTTCAAGTTACAAACTTCAGGGCAGCTTCTATTTCGCTTATGACTGAGATGTGCTAAGTCTGATGAGACCTGCAATGTTGCTAGGTTGATTGACTTAGTGAGGTCTCCACCCTAAGGAGACAGTTTCCCTGAAGCAGGATAAGGAGATAATTTGTGTAAAAAGAGAATCAGGCTCATTTTTCATGGTAGGAAATGAAACGATATTTCAAAGCTTATGCTATATGACTGATAAATGTAAACTGCTAAGAATTGCTTGTCCTTCACATTTTGGATAAATGCTGGATCTGGGTCAGCAGGAAATGGTTTTACTTTTTCTCCTCTCTTCTATAACAGCACTTGGAAGTGTTAATGTGATTAAAAAAAAATTTTTTTTTTCCTGTTTTAATGCCAGGAGACAATTTCCCTGGAAGCAATAAGAACAGAATGTGAAAAGGCTTTTCAGAGAGGTTTCTTGTCTTAGCTAGGGCAACAATGATCATAGTAATAATCATGATCATTATCATTTGTATAGAATTTCATAGTTTATAAAGCATTTTCATGTATAGTATCTCATTTTTAAAATATTACCAAAACGTTGCATGATATGAAATTAGCTGTTGTTTGTGTTCAGACATCCTGTGGGTTATTAAAACTGTGGGCCAGATGTTATAAATGGTGTAGAGAGTGTTTCTTGGCAGAGCACTGAACAGCCCAAACTTTTGTGTAGCTTCAAATGGTAAGACAAAGAGCAGAAAATGTGCCATAGCTTGCTTTGCTGAATAAAGGCTCCAGACAGGGTCAGGACCAACAGAGGCATGACAGCCTGCTTTGGGTTCATAATGCCTTAGTCCAGAAATAGCAAGGATCCATTGGAAGTGGCAGCCGAGGGATCTATGTGAGATGGGTATGGAGGCCACACTCAAGAGAAATAGGAAGAATCTGCCTAGGACCTCCCTACTTATGAACTACCATAAATTGTTGAAAAAAAAAAAAAGCTATTTGCAAAATGAAAGCATTCTGTTCTATCACCATCAGATCCATTCATTCATTATCCTTTTCAAACATAATAATGTGCCAGGCATTCTACTTGATATTAGAAACACAGTGAACAAGACAGACAAGTCCCTGCCCTTATGTAGTTTGTACGGTGTAGACAAAGAACAGGGAAACAGATAACAAGATAATTACAGATTTAGAGAAGTACTATGTGAAAATAAATAGGGCCATAGATACAGAAAATCTTTAAACTTATTTTTGAAAGAATGGATTCCAAGATCAAGCTCTATTATGAAAGTCTTAAAGATTGTCTTATGAAGAAAGGATATATAATACCCCTTTGACAAAGTCTGGATTTACTTCTTCAAAAGTGTCATAGATAGATAAGATCAAACTTTCATGGAAAATAAATGGTTAGAGGAAAAGCAATAAACATGGAAGTAAGACTATTTTAGAAGTACATTAAATCAAATCAGATATCCTCTTGCCGAATAAACCAAGCACATCAGGGTTAGAAACTTGCACTGGTAGCTATCCCTCCTCTTTAAAAAGCTTCCTTAATTTTTCAGAAAGAAATTGCTACTATAGATGATCTCATCTATGAGACATATATATTGTTTTGTGATATAATTCTGTACCATTTTTAAAATATCTTGAGCAAGCCCATACTGGCTTAAAATATAACATATTTTGATCTTTATTTCTTCTCTTTTTTCTTTCTTTCTGTCTCAGCCAAATGGTCTGTTACTGCTAAATGTTCTCACAAAGCATATGATGATTCAATGCAAAGTTTTTATCTTCAATCCATTTGTTATAAGACTCCTGTTGTTCAGTTCCTAAGTTGTGTCTGACTCTCTGTGACCCCATGAACTGTAGCACACCAGGCTTCCCTGTCCTTCACAATCTCCCGGAGTTTGCTTAAACTCATCTTGATTGAGTCAGTGATGCTATCCAACCATCTCATCTTATGTCATCCTCTCCTCCTTTTGTTTTCATTCTTTCCCAGCATCAGGGTCTTTTCCAATGAGTCAGCTCTTTGCATCAGGTGGTCAAAGTATTGGAGCTTTAGCTTTAGCATTAGTCCTTCCAATGAATATTCAGGATTGATTTCCTTTAGCATTGATTGGTATGATCTCCTTGCTGTAAAGACTGAGGTCAGAGCAAACCTCCCTTCTCTGCACTAGCCAAATAGCCTGACTACATGGTTGACAGGAGGGAATACCTGTGCTTTTTGACACATTTCTTATTTAATCAAACTGAACTGAATTTTAATGTGTTAAAAATAGATATAAAATATTTTAGAGGGAAAGTGGATATATTAAGGAAGAGGTGAATCTTCAAAGGAAAATGAAGATTATATTGGCTAAAACAACAGGGTCAGGAAATACTCGGCTTACATGTAGCACAATTTTTCTCCTGTGCTCAGAGTAGACATTGCTAATCAAAAACAGAATTCTTTCCTGCTCAGTTTGGAGGTGGTCAGCACATTATAGACAGCCTCTGCCATTTGATTGAGGAAGGCATGGCAACCCAATCCAGTATTCTTGCCTGGAGAACCTCATGGACAGAGGAGCCTGGCGGGCTACAGTCCATAGGGTCGCAAAGAGTCAGACATGACTGAAGTGACTTAGCACGCTGCCATTTGATCAGAGATATCAAATGGAGTCGAATCTATTTGCCAAAGTATTGCACACCCAAATGTTTTCATTTTAGCAGTCTTCCAAGTCTTGTCGTGAAGCAATAATACAGGGATTGAGGGCACCCATTTGAGAAATGTGGAAGGATGAAATTTGAGGACCAGGAGCATCTTTTGTCTTGCTTCTCAAATCTAGATCATCGCCTTGTTCCAGCCACCCAGTGTGGCAGTCCTGTCTTAGCACACAGTAGGGATGTGTAGGAAAGTGAATGATTAGCACAGACTTCTTGCTCTGTCCCAAGAATACAGAAAATGTCTGTGATTTCCCCCCTGGGAAGAATTTGCTGGCATTTAAAAGGAATAGCAGGTAGAAGATTCATTGGATAGAAACATGTTCTCTGTGGCTGGGACACTTTCACTCTGCTATTCTGCTGCCCTACAAGAAAGCTCATTTCCTATTTTGTTCTAAAGTTTTTTGAAACTTTTCAGCCCATAGTTTAGTTTTAGCAACATTTGAGTGATGGAGCTTGTAGGTGTTACATATATCAAATTGTTACTTATTAACTGATGTTCTTTCAATCCAACAAGCATTTGGAATCTCTTACTATGTACCTAGAATCTATTGCTGGAACCTTTCAAGTAATATTTTCAGTCTTTTTTTCTTTGCAGAATGGGAACAAGACATAAATAACTGGCAGTTATTTTATGTTTGAAGAAGTTCAGATATACTATTACTTCTTAAAATTAATTTCTTCCAGTTTTTTTTGCTTATTTATTTACATACAAAAAGCTATGAATAACTAATGTATACAGTTTTATGAGTTTCGAGGTAAGTATATGCCTGTGAAACCACAATAGCAATCCAAGCCATAAACCTATCCATCACCTCCAGAAGTCTCCTCTTGTCCTCTTATTATGTATTATTATTATTATATGTGATAGGATCATTTGACATAAGGTTGATCCTTTTATCACATTTGTAAGTATACAATACAGCATTGTTAACTGTGGGTAATATGCCTAACAGTCCCTCTCAGACTTATCCATCTTATATAACCAAAATCTAATATATTATTTAAAGGTCTTCTGTAAATATCTGAAGTGAAGGGAATTACACAAAAAAAATCTAAAGACCAATATAATTTTACTATCTCATGATATTTTTACTATTGACATTAGGGTCAAGAATTGATGCTGCTGTCTTAAAAGATAATAGTATTATCTAGATTTGAGTCCATGTTAACAATATCAAACTAAACATAGAAATATTATAATTATGAGAGCAGTTTCCACCCAAGTTATCCCAGGCAGACTCTTTACAATTTGAACCATGAGGGAAGCAAAAATTTGTTATTTACTTGCTTATAGATAACCACTGGTCCAATATACAGGAGAACACAATATCTACTTGTGTTTTCCTCCTTTCTTCTATATTGTGAAGAAGAATACAACAATTTTATTTTCAAGTAAAGGACCAGTGAGGTCACTTTTGAAATTTTGCCTTGGAGGGGCCAAAAACTTTTGTTATCCTTCTGTTTCCAATTGTGTAGAGCATAATTTTATTTTCTGCAACTCTGACTGAGGACTTCATATTTTCCTCATTGCATTTGTTCAACTTCTTTCCAAGAAAAGTGTGCCATTAATTTAATTACCAAGATTTTTATTTATATTTAACTTATAAAAAATATATGTTAGAAATTGCTTAATAATGTATCATTTCTGGTAACATAAGAAAAACAACCACTGTATCTAATAAACAAAATTAGGAAAGAGAGAACACTGCTGGGGTTCATCATATACAGCATGTAGTCAAGCTATTGTAAAAGCAGTCATTTATTATATGTGACCATATTTACATTTTCTGTATTTGTGTTATCCAGAAGGATTTCATTGCAAAAGGATGGTAAAGGAGGCCAGTAATCATTAATAACTAGATAACTTCCTCATAGAAAGGCAGAGAAAGAGACCACAGGGACATCATATGCTAAGTTTTCTAGCAATTGTGGATAAATGTGGATAATTGGATTTCAGCCAACTTTTGACAGCATATAAATAATCTAACATATACCAAAAGAACTTCAGAAAAGTCAAGATGAGCTTTGTCTCAGAAGCACGACTGCTGAAAGCTCAACTGCTGATTAGAGTGTGGAAAAACAGCCTACTGCTTTTTCTGGTTTATTCAGTTCAAAAAGATTCCCCCATTGCCAGCTTTGCACCCCAACAGTAGGTACACGGATTCCCAGAATGGAGCTAAAAACGAAGTCTCTTTTGTACTATAACTTGGCTTTTAAAATTGTTGGAGGGGAGAGAGAAAATAGCTGATTCAAGTTTGTAACAAAGTTCAAACTTTTCTTAGGCCTAAATTGTTTTTATTTTCCAATAGAATTTGCTTTTACTCTGCCCATGCTGTGTGCGTGAACCATTCAGTCATGTCCAACTCTTTGTGGCCCCATGGACTGTTGCCTACCAGGCTTCTTGGTCCATGGAATTCACCAGGAAAGAATACAGGAGTTGGTTGCCATTCCCTTCTCCAGGGGATCTTCTGTACTATTCTCTTATTTCTGCTAGCCTCTGCCTACTTTCTACATGGAACTCACTCAAAAGATGCTAGAGCAAACCTGAAATATATGATGAATAGATTGAACACATCTGTGCCTACACATGCAACATGAAGTATGGTTCTATTTGTTCCTTGTTACAAATGTGTTATAACAACCAATTAATAATTTCATTTAGCTTCATTCTGTTTAATCTTAAGTGTTAAGATGAAATTGTTGGTTGAGAAACTGATCAGAACAATTGTCAAGAAAACAAAATTTAAGTGTCTCCCAGAGTTTATATACTACATGCTGGAGTGGAGAGGATAAAGGGTTTGATAGTTAAATATGTTTATGGAATGTTGTACACATTTATATGTAGGATAAAAAGCTAGGAGAAGTCCAGCACCAAACAAACTTTTTTGACTCTTTTTTTTTGGTGGGGGGGGGTAACCCTTCTTAATTCTTAAAATTATTTGACAAAGGAAATCCACCCCCACCCTTTTTTAACACAAAAACTACAAACATGCTAAAGAACTGAAGAAGTAGCATTTTGCCAAACATACTTCAAGAAATGCTAATCTGGATAAGCCCTTCATTTTACAGATGATGAACTGAGTTTTTAGAGATTAAATTGCACCCCCAAGAGCTCACAGAGAATTAGTGGTGTGGCTAGGCCTAAAATCCAGGGCTCATGGTGTTCTAAACTTCAGTATACTATACCCAACTTGTTCTGTTTAGCTAGAGTGCCCTCATTTAGCTGATACTTCTGTAACATTTACTTGTCCTTCATTTTTTTAAAGCTTTTTAAAATTTGAAGTATAACTGACATGAAGAATATTTCACCCTTTTAGTGTACAGTTCTATGAAATTTGAAAAACCATCACCACAGTTCTGCTTATTTCTTATAAAATAAAATTTAAAAACTTTAAAAAGATGTGTACCAGAATGCACTGAAATAATTTCAATTGGAAATATGTTCAAATGAGTTTAAAATCTGCTTAAGATGAAAATCCTAGTCAGTCTTAATCAATGCAACTGACTGTATAGACATCAAGGATGACAGTGTGTACCGAAACTATATTGGGAAAAAGAAATGACAAGCCAAACAAAGATGAAACAGTATTGTGAGAGGAACATGCAGCCTAGGAAGTTGCTAGCTGACTGCCTCTGGGAAGAAACTTGAGACTTCTTGGGGAAGAAGCCTACAGAGAACCTTGAACTCAAAGCATGGGCATTCCTTGTTAAACACACGGTTGTTTCAATCCGCTCCGTATGTCCTTCAGTTTGTCCTTTCTCCACTCTACTCTTGTTCTTTTCAGTTTCCATTCCTAAATTGAACCTGAAAGCCCTCTCTCCTTTTCTTTATTCTTCTGCTTCCCTGTGGTGGACTAAAAATCATCATGTTTTAGTTAAATACCACTCATTGGAAGCCCCCTGGAATTGTTCAGTCTTCAGAATGGAACTCTTCGTTTCAGTTCCATATCTCAAGTACATTGCATTACTTGATTACAGCTTCCAAATGAACTGTCTTTAAAACACCAGGCCCAGTTTTGTTTCTGAGCCAAGAAGGGACAGTCATCAAAACCAGGAAATCTCACTTGTGTGAACTTTATTCCTTTTGTCCAGATTTGCCTTGCTCTTCTTGACCATGTCAAACTGAGTTGTTGGGTGAGAGAGCAGTACTGCAGGTGGGACTTTCCTTTACAGAGGCCACCCCCTGGGTGGGAACACAGCCTGTTTGCCCTCTCTCTGGCCTTGCCTGTTTGTTTCCCCAAACAGCCAGCTTTAGCCATGTGGGATGGAAACGAGAAGCAGATACTTGTCAGGAGGGGAGAGCCCGCCCGCTGTGGAGGTGCATCTTGCCCAGCTTCAACATGAAAAGGACTTGGTAAGAAAGAAAACATGAAGCCCTAGAAAAGAACAACAATTGCCATGTGGAGGCAGGATGAAACTGGATTGTGTATCCGGACTCTCTGTAGGGATCACTCTGGGGAGAGGAGGCTGCTGGGTCTCTTCCGGCCCCTAAGATGCTGAGTAGAGAAAGCACAAGCCTAGTGCAAGCCTTCTGTTGCCCAGGTGCTGCTGAGCATGGATGTCTGTCCCTCTGCTCCATCGGGGGTGGGAGCCACATGGCAACCAAATGCAAACGCTGTCTAAGAGTGCAGCCACCAGCTCCCTGTCTGCAGGAAGGCACTGTCCTAGAACAGCAAGCATGAAAGAGCTCTTTAAATCAGGAGGATCGTTCCATCACCCAATGGGACACACTACTATAAGAAGCACTCACTGTGTGTCAGGTACTGTCAGCTGATCTATATTTACCTCACTTAATATTCATAGCAACTCTATGAAATCAAGACCATTCAAATGGTGCTAGACACTGAGGTTCAAAGAGGTTATGTAATTTTCTTAGGGCTTCCCAGGTGGTATAGTGGTAAAGAATCCAGCTGCCAATGCAAGAGCTGCAGGAGACGCAGGTCAGGAAGATTCTCCTGGAGGAGGATATGCAACCCATTCTAGTGTTCTTGCCTGTAAAAATCCACGGACAGAGGAGCCTTGCAGGCTACAATCCATGGGGTCGCAAAGAGTCAGACACGACTGAGCCACTGAACACGAGCACACACAACTTTCTCAAGCTAAAATGTAATCAGCAGCAAAGATGAACCTTGAACCTAAGTCCGACTGATTCCAACCACCTGCCCTCAACTTCCTTACTGTGCTGCTGGCTAATGAGGCAAAAGGAAACAACTTTTGCTCTGTGATTTTTCTTTCGTCATATAAACTCAAAGGGGAGCAGTTGTTTTGGCTTCTTGTAGGATACTGGACAACTTGTTCCTATCTGTAGGACGGGAACCGCTTTAGTCTCAGCACAAGTCAATTTTCACTGTTTTTACAAAGCACACTGCTTCTCATATATGAACATATCTTATTCCCTAGATGGTAATGACTAATTTTGGGGGGCGGGGAGGGGGTTAGGCAGTTAATCAATCTATAAGCAAGAAGAAACTTGAGAAGTTTATGTGAAAAATTTACCTCTCACCCCTTTCCCAACAGTCAGGGAAGGGTGCTTTGAATTGCCCTGTTGGTTTCAATTCGTTAATGAATCCCCCTATAAAGACATAACTTTAGTCAAAACTCATGAAGCGAGCATCAATGTCTTGTCAACTATAGCACATTAGACAAGGCGTGATCAATTAGTCTAATGTCTTGGGGGAAACCATAAGGTTTGGGCATGACTTAGCAAGTAAACGACAATGACAGCACCGAGGAAACACGGAGGACTTAGCTCCCTTTCCGTGTCGTCTACAGACGCTTTCTGTGTTCCCACTCTTCTCACAGACACCATGGGCCCCTGGCATATTTGTTTTGAACATTTCATGTAGGAAGCAAAATTCTGATTTCTCTGCTGACCCATTGCTATTTTGTAAGGTAGCTATTAACACATCAGTGAGTAATAAGTAACACAAAACCCCTGACAATCACAGGGACATCAGGTCTTTTCCTGGCTCCATACTTGCCAGGCAGCTAAAAAAAAGTCTGTAAAAGATATTCAGAAGGTAATAAAAAACAGAATCTCTATGCTATTATTTACCAAAGCCTATTAGATATGACAAAGCCTATTAGATAAGCCTATTAGGTGAAATAGACATGGCCATCATATTTGGAAGACAAAGCTTTATTTCTGTGTCATACATATGGAAATAAGATGAAACTCCAAGAAGTCCTAAGAAGAGGGCATTACTTAGGTTTTGCTTGTTTGCTTTTCTCACGTATAACGTGGGAATACCCATACCACATGGAAAACAAATTCACAGTTACAAGCATTCGAACATATTCATTGATACAGAAGGCTTGTAGTGTCACTGTTAGTGTTAAGTCTTGGAGCCCAAATTGACCTGTGGGTCTTGATGCACAGATTTTCAGGTTAAGATCTGTGTTTGTTCATGGCTATCAGCATAGTGCTAGTGTTACAAAAGAAACAGGAAAAATAAGGCCAAAATATCCATTACTGGGGATTTTTATGTGAATCAAATAAAATAATTTACATAAAAGTGCTTTTTAAAATATAGGACATTTTATAAACAAGAATAGATGAAACTTAAGATAATGTGAAGTGGAAAAAGCAAATGATAGAAGATTTTATGTAGCCATTTTAACACAACTCAAAAGTGAGCAAAACTAAACAATCTAGTGTTTAGCCAACCTATATATGTTTGACCAAACTCTATCAAAAAAGGAAGGAAATGATGAGCACAAAATTCATGTAGCTGTTACTTCTTCCCAGGCGAATGAGATGAACTGAGTTGTTAACACATAGGCGGTTTCCATAACACATATTCTAGTTTCTGAATGAGTGCTAGCTTCATGGATATTCATTGTATTTTGCTTTAGATTTTAAATAAATTTTTTAAATTTAAACAAAATAAATGTTGCCTATACCTTTTAGTTATCATAATATACTAAACAGATAAATTTATTCTAGCTAGTGCTACATAATAACAAGGAAATTCAGATGCAACCTTTATCCTTGAATCATTAACGACATTTTTAGATTCGTTTTGGCTGCATAGCATGTGGCATCTTAATTGCCCAACCATGGATAGAACCCTCACCTCCTGTGGTGGGAACACTGAGTCTTAACCACTAGACCAGCAGGGAAGTCCCAGATTCATGTACATTTTAAATTGCTTCCTTCTCCCTTTCCCTTCTTTCCTCCTTTTCTCTTTTCTACTTGTTCTCTCATCCCCAGATTTGTATTGAGTATGGACTGGACTGGACTGTGTTAGCCGCTCAGTTGTGTCTGACTCTTTGCGACCCCGTGGACTATAGCCCACCAGGCTTCTCTCTCCATGGAATTCTCCAGGTAGGAATACTGGAGTGGATGCCATTCTCTTCTCCAGAGGAACTTCCCAACCCAGGGATGGAACCCTGGTCTGCTGCCGTGCAGGCAGATTCTTTACCATTTGAGCTACAGGAAGTATTGAGTAGGTAGAGCGCCAAAAGCCACAGAGCAGAGATGTACAAACTAGCACCATAATTGTGGGGACTTGAAGCCAAGTTCTACCACTCGCTGTGGTGACCTTGAGTAAGGCCACTGAACATCTTTGTGCCTTAGCTTCCTCAGCTTTAAAACGGGGATAAAAGTCAAAGAGATAGCCTTGTTCCCCAGGACTCTTGCAGAGATGAAAGGAGTTAATGTTTGCAGGGTGCTACACTGTGTTGTTAAATTAGATAAACCCTGTGCTGGCAATCAGAAAGATGTGGTTCCAGTCTGGTCAGCTTGCTTGGTCAGTCTTTCAGAAGAAGGAAAAAAAAAAAAAAGGATACTAAATGCTCCATATCATTACAAATAACTGAACTTGAATAGACAAACAAAAAATTCCTCTGAAAACACATTTTGAGAAAGAATGAATGACTCAGGTCTGTTATCAGGACTGGACTAGACTCCTGAGGTTGAAAGGACCATGTTCCTTCACCTAGCCCCTAAAACAATCCTATGCATTCAGTCTTCCGTGGAGAGACAGCTACAAGACCTCACAGATGGAAATGGTGGTCCCTGGAGACAGGACTGTCAGACTGCTCATTCATTACTTTGATGAACTGTTGACAAAATATTAGATCAATGAAAGTTCATCAACAGAGACAAAGAGGAGCTGAGCATGTACAGCAACTTTTCTTGTTATTCCAAGAACTTTACAAACTGTGACCCCTAGGAGTAGTTTGTAGACTCTGTAGACTCAAGAAAAATTCAGGAATAAATCTAAGTTTTATTTCAGTCAAAATAATTGCAACCACGGGAGGAGAATTTTGCTTGCAAGAATTAATTATTCACATATTTTTCAGAGTCTCAGAGGGTACATCTGCATTTTCTGTTCACTTTGGTAAAAATGTTTTTTGTTTATGTGGGGTTTTCTTGGAAATAACTCATAATTATTTACTGACCTATTAACTCTTGGGATTTTATGAAATACTATGATTTTTTGGATTCATTTCAGAAATTGTGGTTCAGTATGAGAGTGAGTTTATGTTGTTTTATTTTGTTAAAGACATCCAAGTTATGATGAAGTTGTTACAAGATGAGAAAACAGCTCGCAAAGAACTATGAAAACTGCAATCACCAGAAGTTGTAAGAACAAATATGCAAACATGTGGTTTGGGGTAAAAACCAAATGAAAAGGTTATTATCAATGTCAGGCTAGATGCAGGAGAAAGAAAATTAGGAGAGAGATGAGAACAGAATGAGGAAGATAAAATAGAAGGCAAAAGTTGAAAGAGTTCATGTATCTATTCCATTTCACTCCCTCTTTAGGAAGGAAATCTGATGAAAGGCAACAGAGGAGATGGGAAAAGATAATCTTTCTTTTGACTTCACTGCAGCTACAGTCTTTCATGTTCTACCTTCCTATATATTTGAGGCCCTTTTCATAGGTGGAAATATTAGGAAATTTCCACCATACTAGGAAATACTGGGAATACTAGGAAAATTATACCCTCCTTCTACTAGGAGGGTAGAATCGGATGATTTGTTCCAAACCTCAGTGGCTTAATGCTACATTCTTGTGTCATTGTCTGAACAGGAGAGCCCTGGGTTAACGTCTCCCATGTGGCCTGTACGTGCGTGCGCACACACATACACACTCTTACATTGGGTCTTGCTTCTGAAGACCATGTGCTATTTCCCAGCATTATAAAAGTGATGTCTGCATCAAGCCTATCGCCTGGGTGATAGTGCTCTCTCATCACTCATCCAAGTAGAGAGCTGTTGCTGCTGTGTCTGACCCTCAGGAATCCCATGGATTGCAGCCTTTCAGGCTCCTCCATCCATGGGCTTTTCCAGGCCAGAGTACTGGAGTGGGGTGCTATTGTCTTCTCCGAAGTAGAGAGCTAGGTCTTGTTTTACCAGCCTGAAATGCAGGAAGCAGAGATTCTAGAGATTTTTGACTAAGTTTATTTTCAGAGATGCTACCAAGCGTATTTGGAGTCTTTCTGTTGCTTTCTTAAGAAAATACAGATAATAGCCCCCCTCAGATGCTGAGGGATTGCAGTGCTCAGAAGCTCCATTTACCTCTTCTTACTGCTGCTCCCCAAAGATACTGCTGGCAGGCTTTGGCTGTGCAGCAGAAGGTATCTTTGTGGAGTCATGCATGTGGGACAGCTCTACGGCACGTTTCACATGTTGTTCTCTGTGAGAGAGAACATGCTAAGTGCCAACTGAAGATGGTACAATATGGTTATCGTATTAAAAGAAACTTTCTCAGAATTGAAGAGATACAGGCCACTCTGTCTAGGACAATACTGTAACAACAACAGAAAAAGACAGAAAATAAAATTGGAAGGGAGGAAAAAAATACCAACCTCAAGTATTTAAAATAGGTTTTCATTTGGAAAGAAACAATTGTAACCAATAAGGAGTAAGTAGATTGTCATACAGCTCCTTATCGCCTTCAGTAGTTGGATATAGTCATAACTACAGTGCCTGTTTTCTACAGCCTAATTTCAAATATAATGTAAAAAAAAGAAACAACTGTCTGATTTGGGCTCTATAAACTGTATTATTACAAGAGAGCATTTGTGTATACGTGGCATCTAATAATGCATTCCCCCTACAAAGCCATGCCAGTACTATATTATAAGTGGAAACTATGATTTTTCAAAAGTCAAGGGAAGGAATACAGCTAATCTTCATTGTGTGCACTAAAAACAGGAGCATATAATGATATGCGTTTATTCCCTTTTAACAGCAGTTGAAGGTAAATCTTTGCTAAGAGGCCAGTTGGGTAGCACAACGCCCACTTAATACCATAGATGTTCAAACTCTCAATTCCTTTGATTGATGGCTGTGTTCACATTGGCTTGAATTATTAATTTATTTAAAGGCAATTTTTAAATAGCTGTAACATTCCATTCTTGCATTATTACTAATAACACAGAACATACCATCATTTTTATTTCTGAATGATCAACTACTTTAAACATGCTGACAACTGTGGAAAATAATAGAGCAAAATACAAAGTAACCACCATCCGGAGTTAGGGAATTTTAACAATTTGCTATATTTGCTTTCATTTTATTTTTGTTTCAGAGATAAAGTATCACTTATTTATTTGTTTCCTGGAGGTTTATCCTAGATCCTATATCATTTCGTTCCTTTCCAGCAGTAACTACTGTCCTGAATTTGGAGTTATCAAACCAACATATATTTCGTATATTATTACTATGGAATTAGTTGTTCATAACTATGATACCATTTAATTGTATTTATTTTTAAGCTTTATATAAGCTATGTGTAAATTACATTTCTTCCTTTATTCTGCAACTTGCTTTCTTTCAACTCAAAATTATAGCTTTGGGATTTAGTCATGCTGATGTATGAAACTCTCATTCAAATTTCTGGCATATTTTTTGTTTGCATGGATTTATGTATCCTCATCCTAAATGTTAACAAACATTTAGATCATTTCTGCCCCTCCCTCTTTCTTTTGGCAACAAGTAACGGCAATCTTGTTTGTGTATTCCCATGTATAGGTGAAAAATTTCTCTGGGGTAAGTATGCTTTACCCCATGGAATCATGGAGTATGCCTGTCCTCACATTTATTAGATATAATCAATTGTTCCTTAAAGTTAATGGATCAATTTATACTCCCAGTATTCCACATCCCTGCAAAACTGGATAATGTCAGATTTGAATTTTCATGTTTTTTATCCTTTTATGAAAAAATGTAAACATATTTAAAAAGTAGAAAGATAGTAAAATGAACTTTAATGTTCCTATCATACAGCTTTAACACTGTCTCTTATACACATCTTGAAAAATTTACCTCTCACCCCTTTCCCAACAGTCAGGGAAGGGTGCTTTGAATTGCCCTGTTGGTTTCAATTCGTTAATGAATCCCCCTATAAAGACATAACTTTAGTCAAAACTCATGAAGCGAGCATCAATGTCTTGTCAACTATAGCACATTAGACAAGGCGTGATCAATTAGTCTAATGTCTTGGGGGAAACCATAAGGTTTGGGCATGACTTAGCAAGTAAACGACAATGACAGCACCGAGGAAACACGGAGGACTTAGCTCCCTTTCCGTGTCGTCTACAGACGCTTTCTGTGTTCCCACTCTTCTCACAGACACCATGGGCCCCTGGCATATTTGTTTTGAACATTTCATGTAGGAAGCAAAATTCTGATTTCTCTGCTGACCCATTGCTATTTTGTAAGGTAGCTATTAACACATCAGTGAGTAATAAGTAACACAAAACCCCTGACAATCACAGGGACATCAGGTCTTTTCCTGGCTCCATACTTGCCAGGCAGCTAAAAAAAAGTCTGTAAAAGATATTCAGAAGGTAATAAAAAACAGAATCTCTATGCTATTATTTACCAAAGCCTATTAGATATGACAAAGCCTATTAGATAAGCCTATTAGGTGAAATAGACATGGCCATCATATTTGGAAGACAAAGCTTTATTTCTGTGTCATACATATGGAAATAAGATGAAACTCCAAGAAGTCCTAAGAAGAGGGCATTACTTAGGTTTTGCTTGTTTGCTTTTCTCACGTATAACGTGGGAATACCCATACCACATGGAAAACAAATTCACAGTTACAAGCATTCGAACATATTCATTGATACAGAAGGCTTGTAGTGTCACTGTTAGTGTTAAGTCTTGGAGCCCAAATTGACCTGTGGGTCTTGATGCACAGATTTTCAGGTTAAGATCTGTGTTTGTTCATGGCTATCAGCATAGTGCTAGTGTTACAAAAGAAACAGGAAAAATAAGGCCAAAATATCCATTACTGGGGATTTTTATGTGAATCAAATAAAATAATTTACATAAAAGTGCTTTTTAAAATATAGGACATTTTATAAACAAGAATAGATGAAACTTAAGATAATGTGAAGTGGAAAAAGCAAATGATAGAAGATTTTATGTA
Organism: Neotragus pygmaeus; assembly: GCA_006410875.1. Taxonomy (NCBI): domain Eukaryota; kingdom Metazoa; phylum Chordata; class Mammalia; order Artiodactyla; family Bovidae; genus Neotragus; species Neotragus pygmaeus. The sequence goes on along the minus strand of SJYV01005072.1, from coordinate 201,207 downwards.
GCCATTTTAACACAACTCAAAAGTGAGCAAAACTAAACAATCTAGTGTTTAGCCAACCTATATATGTTTGACCAAACTCTATCAAAAAAGGAAGGAAATGATGAGCACAAAATTCATGTAGCTGTCACTTCTTCCCAGGCGAATGAGATGAACTGAGTTGTTAACACATAGGCGGTTTCCATAACACATATTCTAGTTTCTGAATGAGTGCTAGCTTCATGGATATTCATTGTATTTTGCTTTAGATTTTAAATAAATTTTTTAAATTTAAACAAAATAAATGTTGCCTATACCTTTTAGTTATCATAATATACTAAACAGATAAATTTATNTGCTGGGAAAGATTGAGGGCAGGAGGAGAAGGGGATGAGAGAGGATGAGATGGTTGGATGGCATCACCAACTCAATGGAAATGGGTTTGGGTGAACTCTAGGAGTTGGTGATGGGCAGGGAGGCCTGGCATGCTGTGGTTCATGGGGTCTCAAAGAGTCAGACATGACTGAGTGACTGAACTGAACTGAACTGAAGAAAGTGAAGATGAAGAAATGTGAGAATACAAGGGACCCAGTGATAGCTTCCACCTGGGCACACCAGGCAAGACTTTTATGTTAAAATCCATTCTCTTAACACCAGAAAAGCTTATCTACACCAGGCCCAGCCTCAAGTACCAGATGAATAAAGAGGCAAATAAAACCAATGGGGAGCATATAATCTGGTGAGAGAGGGAACAAAGTCAACATGCAAATATTAAATGAAAGATTGTGATACAAGTCAGGAAGGAAGTACTGACTGCTGTGTTAGATAGGGGCTTGTCTTAAGGTGGTCTGGGAAGGTACCTGGAAGGAGGTGACCTTGAAACACAGGAAACTGTGGGGTGAGGAATCAGCCACATAAGGAATTGTGTGGAATATTAGAGCAGCAAGAACAAGTGAAGGCGTGGAGCTAGAAGGGGGTGTTGGGTGTGTTCTGAATTCTGTCAGAAGCTAGTATGAGAGGAGCTCAGGAAGCAAGGGGAAAACGACTAAAGATGAAGTTGCAGAGTAGAAATGGACCAGCTTCTAATAACTTTCCAACTTAAAAGAACTTCTGAGAATGGCTGGGCAGCCTGGGACAAGAGGACCTATTCTGTGTGCACCCTTTAGGGACCAGGCTCTGTACTGGGCTGCTCACATAGTACTGTATTTGACCGTTCCGACAACCTACTTTACAGGTGAGGAGACTTAGGCTTGAGTTTTATTCCAGGTGCAGCAGGAACCCATTGAATGACTTTAAGCAGAGTAGCATGGCTGGGTGGAGAAGGCAATGGCACCCCACTCCAGCACTCTTGCCTGGAAAATCCCTTGGACGGAGGAGTCTGGTGGGCTGCAGTCCATGGGGTCGCTAAGAGTCGGACACGACTGGGCGACTTCACTTTCACTTTCATGCACTGGAGAAGGAAATGGCAACCCACTCCAGTGTTCTTGCCTGGAGAATCCCAGGGATGGGGAGCCTGGTGGGCTGCCGTCTATGGGGTCGCACAGAGTCGGACACGACAGAAGCGACTTAGCAGCAGCAGCAGCAGCATGGCTGGGTTGATATGGTAACAAGATCTGACTGGTTGCTCTGTGAGACTTGGTGTGCAGGTTTGCAAGGGAGGAACAGAGGGACAAGTGAAGGGACTGTGCAGTCAACCAGGTAAGAGAAAAGGGGAGGGGGAGGAAAGGAGAGAAAAAGAGAGAGAGAGGGAAAGAGACAGTTGGGCCAGTGTGATGACAGAGAGTGAGCTGGATCTATCTGAGCCATTTGAAGTTGAAAGGAGGTGTTGATGGATAGGTAAGTAGAGGAAGGGAGCTGGTGTATGCTCGTTGTAAATAATTCAAGAAAGTATAAAGAAGAAACCATTTAAAATTCTCTAAAAGCCAATTTCCCAGAGAGAACTACTCTACTGACTTTCATCAGAACATCCTCTGACCATCTTTCTATATCTGGATAGGATAAATACACGGGCTCTTTCAGTTGTAAAACAACAAACAACGATCCAATCAAGCTAACTTATATAACAAGGACTGTGCTGTGAGGAGTCAGGGGTATCTCCCAGAATTGCAGTCAGTGATGCTTCATGAGACCTGGAAGGAGTGCAGAAAGCCAGGAATTCAGGCACCTCTCTTTCCTCTCCTTCACTCTGCCTGCCTGCTCTTGTCTTCTCAGCATTTTGGTTGATTAAAAGGCACATAATCTCTGCCATAAGTTCCTTCCCTGACTTTGTATCTCTCTCCTCATATCAAGTACCTAACAAGGGTGAGCTGACATCACTCTGCCAGAGATCTCATTTTCTGGAAGCGGACATAGGACCCAGTGTACTAGTGATGCGATGGTCCATCCTTTATAACATGCAGATCCAGGTAGGATGATGTTAGGTGATGGGAAGATGAGGAAGTGCCCTAGGCTGCTGCTTTTTATCTCAAGGAAGGGCTTCCCTGTTGGCTCAGATGGTAATGAGGGAGGTTGTCAGGTGAGAAGCTGAGAGCAGAGTGGGGACAGGTATGGAAGGTTTCTCACAAGATGAGATGAAATAGTTATCTCTGAGAGCAGAGAGGTGAATTTATAAGGATTAATGCTGATGGCCCACTTGAGGTTTGTGGTCATGAATTTGAAGAGAGATTAGTGAGCGTAATTGTGTGTTCCTCCAGCCACTTCTGGCTGCTCAGGCACAGATGTGAGGTGCAGGAAATTAGCTTTTACCGTTTTTCAAGCAATAAGATGAGGAAGAGTAGGGCAAGGAGGGAGTAAAGTGATGGGCTGTGAAAGTGTTGAGGAGTCTCCCTGGGTTGAAGAATTATTTGAATCAGGCTAAAAGAGTAAGACAGCTGGAAAGATTGGAGGAAATGGCCAAAGAGTGGGATGCTGGAAACTAATTTTAAAGGTAGTAACAGTGTTATTGATGATGGTCAAGGGAATGACCATGGCAGCGAACGGAGGTTGCGTGGAGGACAAAATAGTTGGAGATGAAGAAATCAGGAACCTAAGATGCCAGCCTCTCACCTGGCCCCTAGGTGTTCTCACCTGGTGATATTCACACCTCTTGGGTAGTCCCTCTCACATTCAATAGACCTGATTTTTGTAACTAATGCCTGTATAGGACTTCCAAGGTTAGGCTGTAAAAGACTTACAGCTTCTGTCTCTTGGGAGAAGCCAGCTGCTACTCAAGGTGCAAGAACTTTCTCTATGTAGCAAGAACCAAAACCAACCAATGCTCACTTGCCAGGCATGTTTCTGAGCCACCTTGGAAGGCAGCCCTTATGTCCTGGTGAAGGTTTCGGATGACTGTGACAGCTCCAGCAGACAGATCGCACATCCTCAGAGACTCTCAACCAGAATCACTGTCTAAGGTGCTTCTGAGTTCTTGACCCAGAGAAACTGCACGAGATAATAAATGCTTTTGTTTCAAGTTTTCTGGTAATTTATCACATGCTAGCAAAGTAATGCTCAAAATTCTCCAAGCCAGGATTCAACCGTGAACTTCCAGATGTTCAAGCTGGATTTAGAAAAGGTCAGAGAACCAGAAATCAAATCGCCAACATCCATTGGATCATCACAAAACAAGAAAGTTCCAGAAAAACATCTACTTCTGCTTTATTGACTATGCCAAAGGCTTTGACTGTGTGGATCACAACGAACTGTGGAAAATTCTGAAAGAGATGGGAATACCAGACCACCTGACCTGCCTCCTGAGAAATCTGTATGCAGGTCAAGAAGCAACAGTTAGAACCAAACATGGAACAACAGACTGGTTCCAAATAGAGAAAGGAGTACGTCAAGATAATGTATATTATCTCCCTGCTTACTTAACTTATATACAGAGTACATCATGAGAAACGCTGGGCTAGATGAAGCACAAGCTGGAATCAAGATTGCCGGGAGAAATATCAATAACCTCCGATATGCAGATGACACCACCCTTATGGCAGAAAGTGAAGAGGAACTAAAAAAGCCTCTTGATGAAAGTGAAAGAGCAGAGTGAAAAAGTTGGCTTAAAACTCAACATTCAGAAAACTAAGATCATGGCATCAGGTCCCATCACTCATGGCAAATAGATGGGGAAACAGTGGAAACAGTGAGAGACTATTTTGGGGGGACTCCAAAATCACTGCAGATGGTGACTGCAGCCATGAGATTAAAAGATGCTTGCTCCTTGGAAGAAAAATTATGACCAACCTGCTGCTGCTGCTGCTAAGTCGCTTCAGTCGTGTCCGACTCTGTGCGACCCCATAGACGGCAGGCCATTGGGCTCCGTCATCCCTGGGATTCTCCAGGCAAGAACACTAGAGTGGGTTGCCATTTTCCTTCGTGTCTGACTCAGCGACCCCATGGACTGCAGCCTACCAGGCTCCTCCATCCATGGGAGTTTCCAGGCAAGAGTACTGGAGTGGGATGCCATTGCCTTCTCCGATGACCAACCTAGACATGCATTAAAAAGCAGAGACATTACGTTGCCGGCAAAGGTCCATCTAGTTAGTCAAAGCTAAGGTTTTTCCAGTAGTCATGTATGGATGTGAGAGCTCTACTATAAAGGAAGCTGAGCGCCGAAGAATTGATGCTTTTGAACTGCGGTGTTGGAGAAGACTCTTGAGAGTCTCTTGTACAAGGAGATCCAACCAGTCCATCCTAAAGGAGATCAGTCCTGAATATTCATTGGAAAGACTGATGCTGAAGCTGAAAATCCAACACTTTGGCCACCTGATGTGAAGAACTGATTCGCTGGAAAAAAATCCTGATGCTGAGAAAGATTGAAGGAGGGAGGAAAAGGGGATGACAGAGGATGAGATGGTTGGGTGGCATCACCAACTCAATGGGCCTGAGTTTGAGTAAACTCTGGGAGTTGGTGATGGACGGGGAGGCCTGGTGTGCTGCAGTCCATGGGGTTGCATGACTGAGTGACTGAACTGACTGACTGATTACACACCAATAGATAAGTAACTCGGAACCCGGAAAGCTAGGATGTTGTATGAGTCTTTGACAGATGCTGGTTGAAAAATAGTTAGGTTCTAATGATGGAGCTCATAGCTCAGTTGGTAAATCATCTGCGTGCAATGCAGGAGACCTGGGTTTGATTCCTGGGTTGGGAAGATCCCCTGGAGAAGGAAATGGCAACCCCCTCCAGTATTCTTGCCTGGAGAATCCCATGGACAGAGGAGCCTGGCAGGCTACTGTCCATGGGATTGCAAGAGTCGGACATGACTTAGTGACTAAACCACCACCACCAATGATGGAGAGAGAGCTGAGAGCCAGGCCTTAAGTCTTCAAGAAGTGAGATAGAGTAGCCAGCAGGCTGGGAAAGACTTCAAGAGGAATAACGGTAGTATAGTCTAAGGACACAACTTCAAGGAACAGGGATTTGTAGGGAAAAGAAAGGAATAAGTCTAGAAAAGGTAAAGAAGAGCAGAGAGGACCCCCACCCTCCCTATGGGCCTATATAAGGGAAAAATCATCTGCTACACAAGAAAGAAAAACAGTGTCCTTAGAACCAGATTTTAGTGTAAGCAAGAAGTGGAAATGAATGTTTGCAGAAGAAGTAGATTTGGGGCATTTTGATAAGGTTGAACCATGAGTTCCAGAGTCAGAGTGGAAGAATGGGAGACATAGGCAGAATGGGAAGTTGAATCAGATAAAGGAGCTCACATCAGAGTCTGAGCAAGGATGGATATCTATCAATGGATTTTGAATTTTATCGCCTTTCCACTGAAAATCTATCATATGGTTATATGATTCTTTTTTATTCTGTCCATATGATAAGTTTTAATCATTAATTTTCAAATTTATACCAAATTTGCATTCTTGGACTAACACAAACTTTCATGACATATAATCTTTTGTATATGTTGTTGAGTTATTTTTCTGTTATTTTGTTTAGAGATTTTTGCACCTGTGTTCATTAGTGAGATTTGCTTAAACTGTTCCTTTCATTTATTATCCTTGTTTTAGTAACAAGGTTATGCTGATCTCAGAATTTGAGTTTGGGTATTTTTCCTCTTTTCTATATTTGGAAGAGTTTGTATAATTGTGGTATTTTTCTTTCTTAAATATTTATTAGAATTTGCCAGTTAAGCCATCTGGGATTGGGCTTTTCTTTGTTGGAAGATTTAAATTGTAAATTAAATTTCTTTAATATATATAATATTACTCAGATTTTCTATTCCTGCTTTTGTTGGTTTTCATAAGTTTTAATTTTCTGGAAACTTTCTCAATTCCCTTAAATTTTTAAATTTATTTGAAGGCATCAAGTTGTAACTTTATAATGTTTATAGAATCTGTAGCAATGTCCCTTTGAAAAATGGCTAATATTGGTAATTCATGCCTCCTTTTTTTTTCTTTATCAATTTTCTTAGGGGCTTTTATATTTTATTAATGTTTTCACAGAATAGTCTTTTGACTTTAATCAGTATTTTGTTGTAACTTGTCTTCTGTTGCATTAATTTATGCTCTTATCTTTATGGATTCCTTTATACTTTTAAAAGTATAATTTGTTGACGGACTTCCCTGGCGGTTCAGTGGTTAAGAATGCACCTGCCAGTGCAGGGGACAGAGATTCGATCGCTAGTTTGGGAAGACCCCTCGTGCTGCAGAGCTTGTGCTCCAAAGCCCTTGGGCCACGATTACTGAGCCCATGTGTCACTACTACTCGGAGAAGGCGATGGCGCCCCGCTCCAGCACTCTTGCCTGGAAAATCCCATGGACGGAGGAGCTTGGTGGGCTACAGTCTGTGGGGTCGCGAAGAGTCAGACATGACTGAGAGACTTCCCTTTCACTTTTCACTTTCCTGCATTGGAGAAGGAAATGGCAACCCACTCCAGTGTTCTTGCCTGGAGAATCCCAGGGACAGGGGAGCTTGGTGGGCTGCCGTCTACCGGGTCGCACAGAGTCCCACACGACTGAAGCGACTTAGCCACTACTACTGAAGCCCCATGTGCTCAGAGCCTGTGCTCGGCAATGAAAGAAGCCACCCCCATGAGAAGCCTGNAGCTTGGTGGGCTGCCGTCTACCGGGTCGCACAGAGTCCCACACGACTGAAGCGACTTAGCCACTACTACTGAAGCCCCATGTGCTCAGAGCCTGTGCTCGGCAATGAAAGAAGCCACCCCCATGAGAAGCCTGGACCCCACAAGGAAGAGTAGCCCCTGCTCACCACAGCTAGAGAAAGCCTCACATAGCAACAAAGACCCACTGCAACCAAAAAATATATATGTGTGTGTATGTGTGTGTTTATTGAAACATACAGTTACCATATGACACAGGCAACACTTCTAAATATACCCAAGAGAAATGGAAACATATGTTCACACAAAAAATTGTACATGAACGTTCATAGCAGCATTAGTCATAATAGCCGCTGAATGGAAACAACCCAAATGCTCCCAACTGATAAATGGAAAAACAAAATGTGGTATATCCATACTGTGTAAGTCTGCTAGGGCTGCCAGACTGGGTGGCTTAAGCAACAGAAATGTATTTTCTCACAGTTCTGGAAGCTGGAAGTCCCTGATCAGTTTTGCTTTCGCCTGATCTCTCATGCCTTGTCTTTCCAGGGGATGCTTTCTCCTGGTGTCCTCACAGGGCCCTTTCTCTGTTCATATGCATCCTCGGCGTCTCTTTTTCTTATAAGGACACCACCTCATTTAACCTTAATTCCTCCTTAAAGGCCCAGTGTCCAAATAAGTTTCTTTGAGAGTTAGGGTGTCAGCGTATGAATTTGGGAGGAACGCAGTTTAGTCTGTGATAATATTGTTGCATGTTTGTTAATTTTCACTGCTATATAGAAATTTTTTGTGAGAATGTACTATGTTTTAGTACTGTTAATGGACTTTTGGCTAGTTTCTAACTTGAGGTTATTATGAATAGTGTTTCTATGAGCATTCTATGTCTTTTGGGTAAACATCAACATTTCTGTTGGATAGACCTAAGAACTGCTAGGTTCATAAGTATTCTCATTTTCAGCTTTACTAGATACTGCCTAACAATTTTCTCATAGATTAACTTACATTCTTACCAGCAGTTCTGTTTGTTTTACCTACAGCTTTGTCAACATTTGGTATTATTTGATATTTTTCTTTTCTTTTTTTCTTGTCACTCCTGGAGGTAGTGTGGAATATCTTATGACTTTAGTTTGTATTTCTGTCATTACTAATGAAGTTGAGTACCTTTTCTGAGTTTATTGGCTGTTGGAATATAATTTATTGTGAAGTGCGTGTTTATTTTGTCATTTTGTTATTGATTTTTAGGGATTTTGAATATATTTTGACCAAATCAATACATCCTCTGTTATTGAAAATATCTTCGTACACACTATAGCTTGCCATTTTACTCTCTATTAGTAAATACCTTTATTCTGAATACAGTCCAATTTATCATTTTCTTTGTATAGTTAGCCTAGTATTTTTGTCCCAGTTTAAAAGTCTTTGTTATGCTACAAGGTTGTGAAGATGCTCTCTTATGTTTTCATCTAAAAGCTCTTTTTTTTTTTTTGAAGTTCATATTTAGATCTGGAGTCTGTTGTGGTTATTTTTCATGGGTGATGTAAGGTGGGGACCAACACTCTTTTTTCCATTTGAGCATCCAGGTAGCCCAAATATTAAAAGAGTTTTCTTTCTCTAATGTACTACAGTGTTACTTTTGCTAAAAATTAGGTGACTTAATAAGTATGAATTGAATTCTGTTTATTGGTTTATTTGTCTTTGTTAGGATTGGTATATTTTATCATTCTATTTCCATCTTCTATTAGCTTGAAAATTAAATACTTTTAAATTATTCTATTCGTGGTTACTTCAGTTATTATAAATGAAACTCTGGTTTATCAAAATCTAATATTACCAGGTAGTTTTACCTTCTTCCTAGATAATGTAAGGAATTTAAACTACTTTAACTCCATTTATCATCATTCCCAACTTATATATGATCTTTTAAAATGTATTTTAGTTCCATATGTATTCCAAACCTCATAAGACATTATTATTGTTTCTGACAACCAATAGTCAACTAGATTTATCTATAGACATGCTTATTTTTTTGTTCTTTATTTCCTCCTGTGTCTCTGTACTTCCATCTGATATCTTTTCCATCTGCCTCATGAACACCCTTTAATGTTTACTTTGAGTCAAATTTATGTGAATTCTCTTGGTTTTTATTTGTCTGAAAGTCTTTATTTCATCTTCAATCTTGAAGAGTGTTTCTGCTGGGTGTAGTATTTTAGTACTCTAATGGTGTTACCACATTGTATTTTAGGCTTCATTTTTTTGTTAAGATTTAATGTCATAATTATTTGCTTCCTTGAATGGAATCTGTTTATTATCTCTTTTAAGATTTTCTTTGTGCTTGAGTTTATGATTTGTCTAGATGTGGTTCTCTTTTTTTGAATCCTCTTTGGGAGTTGGTAGGAAGTCTTATATCTGTGACTTGATATCTTTAATCAATTTGGAAAATTCTCGGCCATTATCTCTTCCAGTATTGTTTCTGCCTCATTTCTCCCTGGTGGCTCAGATGGTAAAAAATCTGCCTGCAGTACAGGAAGCCTGGGTTCATTCCCTGGGTTGGGAAGATATCCTAGAGAAGGAAATGGCTACCCACTCCAGTATTTTTGCCTGGAGAATCTCATGGACAGAGGAGCCTGGCAGGCTACAGTGTATGGGGTCACAAAGAGTCAGACACAAATGAGCGACCAACACTTTTACACATGGAACTCCACTATACATATATTAGGCCTTCTTAATATATTGCTGCTTTCACTTCCACATTTTATTTACTTTTGACTCTTCATGCAATCTGGATATTTCTTCAGTTCTGTTTATTAAGTTATTAGTTTTCTCCTTAGGTTGGTTTAATCCTACCATTAATTCCATACATTGAGTTTTTATTTGTCAATTATGGTATTTTTCATATCTAGAATTTCTACTTTGTCCTTTTCATGGTTTCTAGCTCTTTGATCAAGTTTTGAGGGAATGCAATGAGTTACTCGGTGCGTTGTCAAGCAGGTAGACTCCTCCCTTAAGACTGGCTTTGAAATCATTTGAAGAACTGGAATATGGACAGTGCCCTATAGACCAGCAAAAAGCGTCTTGGTTTATGAATGGAAGTTTCAAGATACTCTGATTGACATGGCTCAGTGGTGTATATTGCATGTTGTTTGCCCCCACGTTTGAGCTTTTACTAACTTAAGGCAAGTTGTCAACGCACCAACCTTATGGTTAGGCAGAAGGACAACGGAAAATGGGCCCAAGAAAGAGATGCCCATACGGGGCACAGCCCCCTGGAAACCATCTTGGGAATTTGCAGGGTGCAATTAAAATAGGACATATTGATGACCATCTGTGGTTATTCACTTTTCCTATCACTTCATGGGAAATAGAAGGGGAAACAATGGAAACAGTGACAGATTTTTTGGGGGGAGGGGCTCCAAAATCACTGCAGATGGTGACTGCAGCCATGAAATTAAAAGACACTTGCTCCTTGGAAGAAAAGCTATGACCAAGCTAGACATCTTATTAAAAATCAGAGACATTACTTTGCCAACGAAGGTCCGTCTAGACAAAGCTATGGTTTTTCCAGTAGTCACGTATGAGTATGAGAGTTGGACTATAAAGAAAGCTGAGCTCCAAAGAATTGATGCTTTTGAATTGTGGTGTTGGGGAAGACTCTTGAGAGTCCTTTGGACTGCAAGGAGATCCAACCAGTCCATCCTAAAGGAAATCAGTCCTAAATATTCATTGGAAGGACTGATGCTAAAGCTGAAACTTCAATACTTTGGCCACCTGATGGGAAGAACTGACTCATCTGAAAAGACCCTGATGCTGGGAAAGATTGAGGGCAGGAGGAGAAGGAGATGACAGAGGATGAGATGGTTGGATAGCATCACCAACTCAATGGACATGAGTGTGAGTGAACGCCGGGAGTTGGTGATGGACAGGGAGGCCTGGCACTGACCGAGCAACTGAACTGAACTGAACTAATGACCATCTTATTTGTGTTCAGTAAAGGTGACTGGGTGATGGATGACACTGAAAGATGAACACTGTTGAAAGGAGATTCCATCACTTACATTTCCTGAGGGGAGGGGTCTCGTTATGCCACACAGGGCCACTAGGAGAAGCACCAGGGTTGGTCAGGAGATAGAAAGGAGCAAAGGGAACATATAGGTCACAGCCTTTATTCCCTTGGGAAATGCAAGGGAAATGCAACATAAATAGCTTAGGACTGGCTAGTTTGAAAAGTTCCAGTAAGTTTTGGAGCTCTGGGACTGTCTCTAGTAGTCTGGCACCTGAACCAGGCTACAAGGTCCATGGGATTTTCCAAGCAAGAATACCGGAGAGGGTTGCCATTTCCTTCTCCAGAGGATCTTCCCAATCCAGAGATTGAACCCAGGTCTCCCTCATTGTAGGCAGACGCTTTACCACCTGAGCCACTGCTGCTGCTGCTGCTGCTAAGTCGCTTCAGTCGTGTCTGACTCTGTGCAACCCCATAGATGGCAGCCCACCAGGCTCCCCCGTCCCTGGGATTCTCCAGGCAAGAACACTGGAGTGGGTTGCCGTTTCCTTTGAGCCACTAGGGAAGTCCAATTGGTATAAAACTTCTCACCAAAACCTCCTAGGTTGGGACACACCCCGTTTTGAAAGGCATGGGCTCTTTGCCTGGCAAAGCCATAAAGCTCTTCTCTTTTCAGTTCAGTTCAGTCGCTCAGTCGTGTCCGACTCTTTGCGACCCATGAATCACAGCACGCCAGGCCGCCCTGTCCATCACCAACTCCCGGAGTTCACTCAGACTCACGTCCATCGATTCAGTGACGCCATCCAGCCATCTCATCCTTGGTCATCCCCTTCTCCTCCTGCCCCCAGGCCCTCCCAGCATCAGAGTCTTTTCCAATGAGTCAACTCTTCCCATAAGGTGGCGAAAGTGCTGGAGTTTCAGCTTTAGCATCATTCCTTCCAAAGAAATCCCAGGGCTGATCTCCTTCAGAATGGACTGGTTGGATCTCCTTGCCGTCCAAGGGACTCTCAAGAGAGTCTTCTCCA